>JAQGBX010000789.1:0-30657 GCA_034698745.1 Megaphyllum sjaelandicum
ATTTTTTTGCTAAACGTTTTCTAAAATGTTGCATTTGAGACCATGCATTGTTCATTAGCAATGAATAAATTGTTATCTGCACCCATTAAGACAGTATTAAACTTTGACATCCTCAAATGAAATAAAATTGCCTCAGCACACAGTTATGATCAACAATTTAGCAGGTTTGAGGTCGGATAGCTCATGGTTCCCGGATAGCTCACGAAGAACTCTTAAAGTACTTGAAAAAATTATCTTCGAATCTCTTACCATTTTGAAGATATAATTTTTTCTCTCTGAGACGTGAATTTAATATTCACCCTGTATAGATAAGAAGCCTTCTTTGCCATTATTTCTATTGTATACATGTATGGTACCTACAGTCTATTTCAGACTTAAATTGTGGTTTACAAATTGAGTTTTTGGTGAACTTAAAAATACAGATTCAGTTGATTAATTCACAGTAAAATTACTGAGCCATTTATCCACAATTAATTTTTCCGCACTTCTATTTTTGCTTCAAATTTCTCGTTTAGTTAATTGGTATTCATTAACGTGAAGATCAAAATCAAACAGCTGGCGAATGCACGTCAATGGAATTCCATTTTCTTTTACTGCCATTAGCTAATCATGTTTTTCCTCTAAACTTAATGGCGAAAACATAATATTCTTCGAGGAATATTTTTAACATAAACATGTACGTTATTTACGTGTAAAACGAGCCTTTTCGGTATAAAAGTCACGAAAACGTCGAAATGCACGTTTGTTGAATTGTAAGCTTTTCATGTTTAAATTCCTTTAAAAACCCTTGCGCATTTACCGAAAGTCCTATGGAATCGCTCTGTTTGCAGCTGGACTTTACATTGGATGTCTGAGAAAATGATGTTTCAAACGTGCATACGTGTCACTAAGCGAAACTGTTTGTTAAAGAAATCTAACAATTTGGCATCATTGTGCGAGATTTGGCCGTGGGCCCTGCAAATCTATGCACAACATGATATATGTTTTAAAATGCACTGATCGCGCATGATAAATTTTATATATCAGTATTATGACATTATCAGATACGGAATTGTGACTAAGTTTTATCAAAACTATTCACAATGCTTGCATATGTATCGTGACGATAGCAGCAATGAAATTCATACCATTTTATCAGTGAGGCCAAGCATTCTGTATACAGTTTATACATTAACATGCGAAGTGGTCATCTGCCTATATTTTTGCCTGATGATATGTGCATGTACAGTATTGATAAATACATGTACATGTATATATAAATGTCTAATTTTTTTTTGAGAAAATATTCACGCGTGCTAAAGATTCTGTAATGCGTGCACATGTTTTAAAATTCAACAAATGTTTCATTCTTCAGCAAATTTATAACTTCTGAGCATCTTCTTTCATATCATTCCATAAATTTGTGACTGGGATTAATGCACAACTACAGTGTAATTCATTTTATACATTAATCTTGGATGGTGGAAAATTCGTGCATTCTCAAAAATTGCACATTTTGTGAGGATGTTATTTATGAAACTATACATATAGAATTCCAAAAAACTAAAAAAACAACCGCATATTCCAAACTTTCAGAATTTTGAATTTAATCTTTCACACCAGATAAGTGTATATATAGATGCAATCACTAAATTTAACATTTTTCGAATGACTGCTATAAATGCAACTGTCAAGCTAGAATCCATTTCTGTAAACTTTTTTAAACTTTCCTCAATTGCTTCCTAGAAGACTCGCCGTTATCCATACTTATTCACCTTCATCTACGCAGGCAGGTAACTGAAATGATTTTTTATTTTTAGAAAATGCGTTTGACTGTTTTTTTCTCAGACGCCCGACTTGATTTCTCAAAATGAAAATATAAATAAACTTCCTCGTGTATATATTCGCGAGCCATGTCTTCGGACACGCGTCGTTAGTTTTCGGACGGTATTATATTTAACATCGAACATCCGAACATTGTTACGCAATCGATTGCAATATAAAAAAATGTTCACGGAGCAAAAACGTTACAGTGTCAGCTTCTCGCAAACGTTTATTTTTAAACTGTAGATGAGAATTTAAGAAATCTAACGAGGAAATAAATATTTCGCACTGTATAATTAAAAAGCTAATGTATATACAGTTTTAGAATTGCTGCCCATGCAATTTCTTGCAGACCGTAGCAAAGCAATTAATTAGGGAGTAGAGAAGTGACCAATTCGGATCCCTTAATAACCCGGATCTGTAGGCACGCAATTAATGTATTGTTCGTCCGTAGCATTGTTACCCAGCCTGCATGTGTTATTGCACTTTTCCGTTTTCAAGGTTCTGATGGCACAAATAACATTAATTAACCCTCGGTGATGACTAATTGTGGTAATAGCTCGTATGGATTGGTGGCCATCTTGTTTTTCTGGCTGCATTGTTGTCCGCAATCACCTGGCCGTGCGGATGACAGGTAGCCGCAACACGTAATACTTGTATGTACACGTGCGGTCATCATTGTGCTTGGCAATGACACAGAGGAAGCTGTATTTATTCTGTGTGCGGAACGCATGAAATGGAACGTTTACGACGCTGAGTTTGAGGGGGAATATAATGAGGCTGGAGCTGGGAATTCCCCATTTCCGGAATCCCGGCCGATTTTTTTTTTTTTTTTTTTTTTTTTTCATCGATCGTACAATCGAGTTGGTTAGTGGTGGAAAAGTGACCAGAAAATTCAGTTTCAGCAGTTTTGAACGCTGCATGGTGAATTATAGCGCATGTTGTACGTGTAGACTGCATCGTCCATCTTGAAGAACTGTTTGCCTCTCATAAAACGCACTACCCATCTTGAAGTAACTTTCTTTCTCCAGAGATAGGTCAGCCATCTTGGAGTATTGCAAGTGTCATCAAAGTTAGAGGTACATCGGTTAGTCAGGGTCACTTGAGATCTCTGCAATTCGATTCTATCATCTTGGAGAGCATGAATCCTGAAGTGAATATACCAATCATATTGAGATGTTATGTCATATGCTTCTAATTTTCTAAATGCCAGCCATCTTGCGACACTATACTTTTCTTCCTTCACCTTCTGCACCGGTCTTCTTGAAGGACATTGTTTCCCCATGCTTTCTTTTCACATCCCTCGATAATCCATCTTAGAAAACCATTTTTAATCATTGAGATGGAGTTCTCGTCACCATTTTAAGACATCGTTTAGAGACACTTAACTGAACCCTCGGTGACTGGCAAACCAAATATTTAAAAAAAATTACCGACAAAATTGAAGTCATACCATTTTTATTTTTAAAATTAATATTACATAAAAATTGTCTCTTGCGCAAGAATCAATAAATCCTGCATGTACATATTATCTGTAATGATAGAAATATAAATAATGCCTATCTAAATCTTAAAATGTCTGACTTTGAAGGAATGGATTATATGACCCTTTCAATAGAAAGAAATTTGAGATGCTAAATTGTTGCGGAATAGTTAGGCTTTCTGCGCTTGAAATCTTTGGAATAAAAATAAACGAAAATAAAAACTTACGTGAAAGCTGCATTAAATGTTGTACATGTATAGCGGCGAGTAAAGAGCTTCAAGATGGCGTCATTCGCGTCACGCGTTACTGCGAATAAGTGTACAGACAAGGTGTTCTTAGCTGTTCAACATACTGATTTAATTTCTCCAAATTTAATGAAAATACGACTCGACAGTTTCAATGAAATTCGCTTCTGTATGGAATTAAGGCACTACTTAAAATGGCGTCACAATGGATAAGGGGGTACAACTCGTTTCGCGTTCCTATAAAATTGCATCGATGTTCAATTGTTGCAAATCTGAGGTCAAAAAGAACGCTATTTTTGAGCAGGGTTACGGTTCGGGACGAATTATAAGCGCGAAAACAGCGCGTCCTTATTGGCTGCGAATCTTATTCAATACATGTATAATAAATTAAATCAACGTAAAAACGTGGCAAACAGGTTCACGCACCTCAGAAATAATAAATAAGAATAAATAAATAAATTATTTTCAAAAGCATTTAAAAACAACGGGGGCCATAAAAAGTGGTTCGCGCGGAATGTATGTATGTTTTGGTTCGATTTCTTTCCTCCAAATGCTATAGGACGAGATACACAATTTCATGGTGATGAAGCGAGGGAACGGCGACACGGGATTGGTTGAGAGACGAGTTGCAGACACGATCACGTGACTTTGCTTCACGCTTCTTCATTAGCCGAAAATGGCGCCTCTCTGCACTTTTCTCACCGGGTGGTACGACCTTCTTATTATGCAAAAAGAGTAGGCTATAGGGGCACTTGGGTCGCGCTCTGACGTGCAGCATACTAACAAAACGAGTATATTGAATTAGTTCAGCTTTTAAGAAAATGCACGTATTTAAAACATGGGCGATATTGCAGAAATTGAAAGAGAATACGTGGAAAGGGATGAACTTTAACGATAGGGGAACTCGAGAATGTAGTTTCACATCAGCAGTTGTGGCAGTAGCTAAGTGCTAGCAAATAGGAGTGCCGGATTTTGTGTGACTTAGATGCAAACGCACCTACAGGCATTCTTATTGGTTTCCAAATAGCTACTGCCACAACTGCTGGCGTGGAACTACATTCTCGAGTTCCCCTAATGTTCACTTTAGGAAACTACTTTCACCGTGTACAACAATTACGGTAATTTTGAGGAAATTTAGAAATTTTTTGTTGTAAGTTTAGGTCTAAAACGTTATTTTGCAAGGTGATGGGATATTTTAGGTAGGGACACGTGACGTCACAGCGCGACGAGGCGCTTCTAGCCGTATAGGAACCCTTCCGGGCGCTATGGCTTGTCCACCACGTCTCTATAAGTTTCAACTAACAATCTCAAATTCTCAATAACATTTCTATAGATCTCTAAACAAACGATGGAGTGAAATTGTATACAAAGCGTAAAAACGTGGATTTTCTCTTCTCTCTTTCTCTCTCATGCGCAGTCTTCTATAATACACAATTTGCCGACTCGGAATGGGGGAGGGGGATTATAAATATTTGGTTTTGCGATGAGGAGTAAAAATGGCGGAGGGGGAAATAAGCGACGATTATGATAATAAATTAATGAATTCGTGAATTTCGCTCGGGCTCAGGTGGCAGTCATGACAGTGGCAAAAAATGCACGGACTGTCAGTACAGCGAACAATCCCACATTTGGCATCCAAATACAAGGGTGGATAAAAAATGTCATCCTGCTGACCTTTAACCCTCCCTGCAGGTTTTAACCCATGCCGGCAAGCGAGGTTAATTTTTGTTTTATGATGTTTCGATCGAAAAAGGTGGCATCACCGAGATTCCCTCGTTAAAAAATTTGTAAAAAAAATTAAAATCAACGTCTTTCGCTTTTTAAAAATGAAACTTTTAAAGTTGCGAGTCGTGTCAGATTTCAGGACTTCGCCACTCGTTTGATTAGCATGGTCAATGATCACGATGACGCATAATTTCAGTACAGAATTCTCATCCGCTTTTTTTGGAATGTTATAAGTGATCTTTGCATTTCACTAAGGATGACCCACGGTACGAGTGCCATTTTCCTGGTCCAGCCAGACTCGGTCGGAGGAAGCATTAGTGTAGCTAGAGCAGCTACCTTCCAGTCCCGCATGGCCACCAGGGCACGCAGCTTCTGGAAGGCCCTGGGGCTCGGATGCTCTTCCTCGCGGGGACCATTCCCCGCGTGAGGGGGTGGGTTAAAAAATTATTTACAAAAATGTGGACGAGCGGGAGGGAAATCCCCACCTGTTCCCAAACGAATGCGTTTTTAGAGGACGCTGATGAATGAATGGGGAGGGGGTGCGAGATGACGACACAGTCCAGGAGACAGCGGGGATCCGCGCAAAGCAGAACATAGGAACACGTAGCGCCGATGGCGCATAAATAGAAACATAGACGATGGTCACTGGCTTCGTCGGGCGTGCCCCGATCACGCGCGAAACCGGAAGCGAACACGTTAAAGAGTTCAATAAATAGAGTCAGTGTCAAAAACGGGGGATTGTTGAATAAATTAAGTTGGAAGAGGCGACCTCGCGTAATTGCGCCCCTTCACGTCTCGTCCAGCTTTTTCACGTAGTGTCCGAACGTTTGCGCGACGTAAACGAGGGTGTTCAGATGGTCCCTCAATATAATATAGTCTCTGACGTTGCGCGTAGTGTCCGCGTCGATGCTGCGGTACTCTTCGGACATGACTTCCTTGCGCACGTCATCCTTGGGCTTGAGCCCCAGCAGGGCGATGGACTGCTGGAACTGGCACAGGGTTGTCCGCAGATTCTCCTCGATCTTGCGGTAATCGTCCAGGAAGTTGCCCTCGTACATTATTTGGTCTAATATCATTTGATCGATGGCCACCGCGAAGTACTGCAGGTAGTGGTACGACTCCGTCAGCGACTTCTTGATCTGCGAACGGAAAAGAGGCAAGTGGTCAGATTCTGCGAGCTCGTATTTTCCGCAATAGTTTCGACAGATACTCCCGACTGCTCGTTCCAATGTGTTCGTTTACTTTAACGATAAGAATATTCTAAAAAAATTGTCGTTGCTTTCTCCGTTCCACAACTTTTTCAGTCTTACAAGTTCGTGTTCGTGACTTAAAGCAGGAGTGTCTTTCGAAGTTTTTTTTTTAACCATTGCGAGCTTTGACTGCATTTTATCGATTGTATATTAAGCAAATCGTGCTACTTACGTGCTCTACGCGTAGCGACGCCAAGTGTTCGTCTGTCGCTGAAGGAATCTTAGGCAGCCAGTCATAAGAGATCCACTCGAATTCCGCCATGAAACTAGGATCCCCGAACGTTTCAATTACCTTAATAAAAAAATAAAATTGCAAATATAAGTAAACGGATCGAGTCAACTCGGCGTATCCGTTTAACGAAATCATTATACGACGCTCGGGGTAACTGGGTTCGGACGTGCATGGAGATTGGGTTAAGTGCTCTATAAGTTTATGCAAAGTGACTTTTTTTTAAAAAAAAATAATAATAATTAATCGGTGACACGGCGAAAAACACCTGTGGCGTTATTATCGTAGCGCCCCTTGCGCGTGCGCTTCACCGCAAGGTTTCGCCGCATTACCCGCGGCCTACGCTAATCTCAATCCCCTGTTCACCCGGATCTACCGCGTCACCCGGGCAGCAAAGGGACGTGGATCGTCTGCTTCTTTTCTTCTCGCCACGGACTTCCCCACACATGGACGTGTCCCGATATCGCCGTTTCTACTTTGTTTGATTTACCACGCCACGTGGTGTTTCATAGTCTTAACTTCAGTCGTAATTTTTGTATATTCTTACTGTAAAATATTATTCTTGACACGATATTAAATTTACTTTTAAATCTACATTGGACTGGACTTCGATACCTAAACACCTAGTTTTTCTGACCCATTTCGTGGCCCGGATTTTTCGAGACGCATGCACACATTTCCGTCAACGCGCACCATACCCCTAGGTTAATGCATAATTCAGCCAATCTCTGATTTTGCCAACATGGTAAATAGAGAAATAAAATAGCCGAACGAGAAAGGGTTTTGATCCGGGTGTTAATGATTGGCGGCGTACCTCGTTTTTGGCAGCGGGAAGGCGAACAGGATCTTCTTGGAGGATCTTCGTTCACCTTCTCGATTCTTGTGTAACGCGGCTATGAATACCATTTCGGTTTTACGTTCATGTTTATCTATCAATTGGCCATTATCATTTTCGTTATTGTCCCCGAATGGATATTACACGCTTCAGTGGCCCCCCGCATCCTTCATCCTCCTCCTCATTTTAGATTTGTGAAAACTCGCTGCTAACACACTGGCATATCGTAGATTCACTCTCCTTCGTACCACTACCCTCGTTTACGGCGCAATTTGAAACGCTCGGAAGGCCACTGGAGCAAGACGGCTTCGACAAGTGCTCGATGGCGTTTTGCTGGTTACCGTTGTCCGTGGACGGCACGACCCCCACCAGGAGACCAGGACGAGTAGATGGACACGTTACTCGACCGGGTTTGCCACCACGGCTAACGAGTTATTCCGTGTAATTTGGGGTGGTCTCTCTCCGATCGCGATCTTGCACGATGGCAACCCTTTCATTTTTCAAATTAGCGTTTTCAGAGTTTCGAAGTGGCATCGTTGGCACACCGGGATCGCCACGAGCAGGAGGACACCCCACACCACGGGGTTTTGTACGGCAAAGTGGAGCGTGTGGCTGACCTCCGCGTATGCAAATGAACCGGCAATGATCCCCGCATAATACCATTCCTCCGAGCGGTCCCCAGCCGCACGCTAAAAATTGCATCCGTTTGAAGGACAATTATTGGCCGGTAGCTTACATCGCGTCCGTTAATTGCGTATGCAATCATAACGCCCACGCGTTCTATAATTGCAATCCGCATATGGATATTTTTATTAAAATTTAAAATTCCGGGTGAGGCGCGGCCCAGCTGTTGGGATGTCCTGTACATCCCGGAGTTTTTTTGTTTTGTTTTCATTCATGCCACCAATTATTTTGTATTATATCATAGAGTGAGTAAGAGCGCGTGAGATAACGCGGTATTGTTGGGCTTTGACTCACCGTGTTTTGAGCATTTTCACTAAATATGTAATTACGCGCGCGCGAGCGTATCATTAGAGCCGAGGGAATTCCCTCGATCGCCCGATTCGCGGAAAAATCGGAGAAATTGTGTCACTTTTGCGCCGCATCCTTCTCGAGTTGCTCGATGCGACCGCGAGATGGCGCCGACTCCGTAAGGCTATTGACCCCAGCGTCGCAGCCAGGCGGCAGACGAGGTGACTGAATTGTATCACTGGGCCACGCTTCTCAATCTGTGTCTCGGCGTAATTTATGGAAAGTTTTTGTCACAATCGCATCATTCACGCTTTCCTTTTCTAAATTTTAAAAGATATCTGGGGAAAAGCCGAACATCAGACCGGATGGTGGACTTTCATCATTCCAAGTTTCTCGACTCTAGCCCGAGGTGCAATAGCAAATGACAAATATTTACAACTGCAACTTTTAAAGGGAAAAATCAAAGCTAGAGTTACCGACCGTCGTATAACCGCACTTCGGAAGTGACGTGACTCAAAAATGTTCAATTTCTGGTTTTCAAAACGGTAATTAAGTGAATTTAAGGCAAGCAAAATGAGCTCTATATTCAGTAAAAATGACACTATTTTATCACGCATAACCGGGCATTAAAATGTTGAGTGATGTCACTTCTGAAGCGTGTCACGTCTGACTTGTAAATATTGTATTGGCAAAATTTCTAAAATTCAAGTTTTTTTTAGTCATTTAACAAAAAAAAAAATAGTTTAAATAGGAATTGCGAAAACCTTTATCTCGTTTAGACAAACAGATTTTTTTGAACGATGGTACATTTTCTGATAAAAATGCAGACACTTCAGAAGGTAATTTGGAGACTTTTAAACGATGGCATATATTTTAGCAAAGTTCGACAATTACCAATTGTTTTAAAATTTCTGCTAATTCTGCCTTTAGGATAATGTTCGCTGGAAGCCAATCCGGTCGGTTCCTGGTGGGAAGCATGCATATCCGGATCAGCGAGATCTCAGTTTTAATCCAGTGCCTCCGGTATAGCCCACCTTTTTCTGCGTTCATCGAGGGGGAGGAGGGGCACCGTTTCGACCCTATCACGGTAAAACTTCACACATGTCCACACGTAGCGTGGTGTACGAGGGTGGGGGAGTCCCGCATACCTTCGCCATGACTGTGGTCTCGTTTCCTGCTTTTTAGGACAAGTCGCCCCGGCGGCACGTCACCCACAGGCGCGAAAGTGAGGGGGTTCCCGGTCGAGAAATTCGAACTATTTTCGGGGTGTCTGTGGGTCTGGGTCAGGCGCTGGCTCCCACACATCTCTGAAAAGGAGGCCGCGTTTACTACGAACCTCGGCACGTTCATTCATGAATCGCTCGACAAAGGGCGACGATTCGGATCAATGGGCTTTGCAGGGGAGGGGTTATGACCCTGCCCCCGTGTCATGGCGGAAGCATTTTGTGCCTGTGGGGCCAAGGGGGAAACTAATGCTCGGGGAATGCGTGGAATGCGCCATAAACGTGCTTTTTTGATAGATCTATCTTCGACCAATTATGGGGGGGAAGATGACGTGCGAGGAGGGTGCAGAAGCAGATTTTGCCAGTTTTTAAAACGTGTCGAAACTTGAAAATCGTGTCTGTTGGAATGTCAGTTTGCGTCTGCACGAAGGGGGAAAAAAATTAATCTTGGTTCATTATTTTTTAGGCTTTTAATGGCTCGAGAGGTACTCCGGTTTTAAGAAATGAATGCACGTTTATGCGTGAAATTTTCTACCACGAGTGGAATAATTCTTGGACTATTTCCGAATAATCCGCAAAATAAAATACTCTAAATAATGGGAAATTGGAGCTGAAGAATATATTAAGCTTTTCTAAACTGTCGTAGTTTGACAGAACTTAAGTTGGTTTCAAGACCGAGTACAGTATGTCGTGTCAAATCGAGAAGAAATTGGAGTAATCGAAAATGAACTGAAAGTTTAAGCTGGAACGACTCGTATCGCAAATTAAATTGCGTGCTCGCATTAACCCTTTCGAGAATCCCCCTTGTTTTTCGGCGAGCGAAGCCACGATTGCCGCAATCACTTTACTTTTATTGGTCTAGACTTGGAGCCCAGTAAACAGACTTGTGCTCCTCGTAAAATACCTGCTCGAAATGGGGGCCAAACGCTCATCGTTCGGGTCGGGCCTGGGCCAATGCATGCGTAATCGCACTTAACGAGCCATTAAAAATGAGATGGCGTGATCGGCTCCAATAAACGGTTGCGCAAATGGTCACTGAAATTGTCCGAATCTTTTCCGTTATAAATTTGAAATTTTTTTTGTTCTTTCAAATTTGCGTAATGTGTGATCTAAGATGGCTGCCACCGCAAACCGGCTTCAATTTATCGAAAGTTAAACGCGAAAAATGCGCATTCTAATTTCGAGACTAATCACCATTTTTGTTATCGACTGACTTTCTCCCATTTTCGAAATTTCTCTCATCTGGCAGGGAGTGCGCGGCGGTGGCTGGCGCCTCTAGCGGCGTGCGGAAAAGCCCGCCACTTTCAATTCGCCTTTTGTCACGTGATGGTGTGCTTCAGTAAATGCATAGTTTGTTAAAAGTTGGAAACAGCGAAAGAGCACGTGTTTATTGAAAGTACACTGTTATCGAAAACATAAATTGCTGGACATGTCCCAAAAGATTCACATCTTGGGATTTTTTTTTTCATCTATAATCTTTGGGTGAAACACGTTTTATTCACGAGACACGTCTCACCCCCGCTTCAGAAGTAACAATTAACTCGAGAAAAAAAGGACACTTTAGCTTATCGTATATATAATTTCTGCTAAATTAAGTTTTGTCACTTTATTTTACCATGCATGCATTAAACTTTGCCTTATCTTAAAACGAAAAAGTTTGAATTGTGTCACTTCTGAAGTTGCAACGTGTGTGCGATACTCGGGACGTTACGAGTGGTATTGGAAAACATGTTCGGAACGTTTAGTGTAGTACGGACGAAAAATTAAGTCAAAATAATTTTATAATAAAAAAAATGTTATTTTCTGCGTCGAAATTTTGAAATTTGGGATTCGCGAGCCATGAAATCGAAATCGAAGCCGCACACCGGCCGGTGGCTGAGACGGCATACAAGGCCACAAACTGGGTTGCCAGACAGGATTTATTATTTCCGAACAACAAAAAAGAAAACAAGAAAAGAAAAAAAAAATCTGAGCCGGTTGTCCATGCAGGAAAGGTGAGTTTGTTTAGGCCTAAATTCGCCGTCCTTCGTTTCTCTAGAATTGGTACCCGACTCTACTTTCGGGAATTATTTACGCGTATAAGCTTTTCCACGGGATTTTCGTCTGCGGATTCCCGGCAATTCGTCGCTTCGATTTCGTTAAAACGAACGTACTTTTCCGCGTATAATGATGCTCCCCAGATGCCTTTTGACCCCTCATTTGAATACTATAGCTGCATGCGCGTTAACTAACCCCCGCAGCAGCCCGGGACGTGTAATTTGGTGAACGGGGAATTCGATCGCGGCCCTGTTTTTGTTTTTGTTGGCCGATCGGCAGTGACAAATTGCCGCTCTACGAGATTCCATGAATTACGAGCCCAATTTTCCCTTCACATTTATGTATTGGCACGGGTTGGCCCTCGCAAACAACTATCGGTGAAATTACAGACCGTATTTCGGTGTTCGAGGGACTAATTATCGAGTGTTTAGTCGGCAAAACTGGTATTTAAGTGGCGAGACCAATCGCGATTCGCGTTAGCAGTCTGGGTCAGAAATTGGGAGAAATTGCATTTTCGGAACACCCTGTATGTTCGGGAAAACAACAGTTCGCAGTTTACCAGTTGAGCTATCGTCGATGGCGTATTTTTTAAGTTTTATCCTCGCATCTTTTTATAACTTCGTTCCCGCTGAAGGATAATGGATTCGGAATTCCAAACATCGAAAAAAGGAAACTGGGGAAAAACTGCATCATTTATACCTGTACTGGCGAATCACCACGCGCGAGTTTGAATTTCACTAGAATACAATTTTATTTCACTCGCACGTGTTCGGTTAAGCGACGTCGAATGATTTCGGTAAACTAAACTTAAAATCGAGCGAATCTTTAGCAAAGACGACTGTCCGGCAGCGAAAAAGATTGCTTTCGCAAAGTTCACGATGTAACAAAGTGAGAATAATTAGCAATTAAACGCAATGTTGATAATTGTCGAGTTATCACTGTCCCGTATCTACGTATTCCGATACGAGCAGTGCTGGATGCATGCACTGCACCGATACGGACATGTGCGATGTTTCAACTTTTTCGACGCGAGTAGCCTACACGTTATACATCTTTAACATTAACACGCGTAACTTATAAATGACGTATTAAAACGTGTAAGCATCGCAGGTAGCCAGAAAAAAGGTGGAACATTTTAAGTTTTACCTTACAAATTGGACTTTTCGGTTTTCTAACTTCGTTTTTCGAAGTTTGGGTCATGCTAATATCACTGTCCAAACACTCGGTTCGTACATCGACTTTAAAACTTTAAGTTATTCTCACGGTGTGTTAGGGTGAAACCATAGTGAGCGCTTAGCGCTCGTTGTACGGAAGTCTAGAGGGGCCACGAAAGAAAAACATGACGCAGCCATCATGATTACGATTTTCTTTGTTTTTCTTTCGCAGCCCCACTAGACTTCCGTACTTATCAGTCGGGCCGAGCGTAAAACAAGCGCTAAGCGTTCACTATGGCTTCTCGGCTGTCGGTCAGCACTCGGTGGCCGTTCCAGCCGAATTTAAAAGAGCGTGCAAAAAAAGTTTGGGCCACTTACGAATTTGTCTTTGGTGGCATCGGTGAATTCGCGCGCATCCGTCACCGCTTGTAATATTCCTCGATAACTGTCCCGGGCGTCAGGGCCCTTAAAGTCGACACTTTCGCCGGAAGAACTTGCTTCGAAGTTTATGTTACACGGATTTTTCCACTTGTCGGAGGGCGACACCGGTCTGGCCATCGCTAGCCGATTGGACGACGAGATGAACAAGCTGAACACGAGCGTCAAAACGAAGAAATAGGACCTGCAGGACGACGACGATGGTTTGGAACCTACGACGAAACAACAAACGGCCAAATTGAGCGAGGTTTTTATACATGTAGATGCTACAACAGCTAGTGAGCGCATCCGTGGGCTGGAGCGCATGGAGAGAGAGATACGGGGTAGTGGCGGGCAAACAACAGTGACTAAGACGAAGGCAGAGAAAGCTATGACTAACGTTATATAGTATTAAAAAAAAGCTCGCACCCGACGGCGTGATAACAGCACTATTTCGGTCGGTCGGTCGATCGGAGGAGGAACAACGAACTTTGGGGAAAATCCCCGAAGGAGGCCCACCTGCGTAGGCACGGAGCCCACGGCCTTACCTCCATTCCCGAAGCCACGTGGTCGGATCGGAGCTCCGAGTCGCGTGCTCGCATTCCTAGGGTCGAGGGTCAGGGGTTGGCTCGTGACACGAGCACGTTCGGAAGTAGCGTCGTGTTGGACGGTCCGCTTAGTTAGGGCCAGCTAAGTGATTGCATGGGCTGAATGTCTGTTTTTAAACTTTTAAACTGGGTCGGAAAGTCGCGTCCAACGACCAGAAGTATAACGATCCGTATTTTTTAGTGCCCGGGCGAACGTGCTCTTCGAGATTTTAAGACAATCTGAATCCTGTACGTACTTAGTGTTGTTATTATGCTCGAAAATGTGGTTCGGATTGTTAACGCGACATGATCTTAACCGATAAATTTTACTTTTCAATGTCAACTGGTCTCGTTCGCGAAGACTGTCCCTCGAAGTGCCAACTTGGCGTGCATTTCCAAAGCGCTGTCACTAAGAACTCGCGATATATACACGCTATAATTACATGGCGCGGAAAGTGTAAACTCTAAAATCGAGTGACAACTACGAGTTAAAATAAACATTTGCATTCCGCGTGTACGGGTTCGATTATAAAATTCTGCGTTGATACGGAACTGGGTTATAGGGAGTACGAGCACTTAGTGCAAACTGTACGTTGGAAACTTTTAAGTCTCGGACGAGAAATATTATAGTTGGCTCGAAACGATGGGAAGTTTTTCGAAGCTACGGAACTTTAGTCCTGGAATAAATTATTGATTTTCATCGAAATTGGGACTATATTCATCGTTGATTTTTCTAAGTGAGCATGCGAGTCGACACCGAGTGAAAAAGTGCGGGTAATTAATTTCCGCTTAATCATTTCACGGTCACTCGCTTTTAAGTTTTTAACTCGAAATCGTAATTTACGTACCAACTTTTTCGAAGCGCGTGTCTCTGCAGGCACTAAGAGAAAAAAACGTGGTAAACGTCAACTAAGATCTCGAGCGTAATGTCACGAGTGCGGTGTCACGCTACGAGAAGAACCAGTCGATCGTCAACGAAGCCGAGTTCGAGTCGACACCGGGCGAAAACTTACGCAAGTCCGAACTTGCGCTTGACAGGAGGACCCACTCGAATATTAGGATGTTAGGGACGTTAGGAATAAACACTTACTTAGTAGCGCTAAATTAAGAGGTCGGTGTTGGCGCGCGACGAGCATGGCGCGTGTCCGAAGTAGGGCCGACCAGCAGCACCTGGCCCGAGAAGAACGGATCCACCTGTAGAGCGGCGTGGACATGGTGGCTGCGGTCGAGTATTCCTGAGATGTTGTCGAAAAGAAGGACGGTAGCGACGCAACGAGCGGGAAACCTTGGCTCATCCCGCGATCTGAACGCGGACTCTACAACTTGCGTGGTGCTGCGTGTGCGTGCTTTGCACGTTCTACGTCCTTGTCAACTTAGTATCGAGAGCGCTACACCACCCGCTTATATTTGCCCGTAGACACGCCCCTGACGTCAGCGCGCGTCACGGCGAGAGCCACTTCGAAATTAATTTCGAGCCTACTCGAAGATGCACGGGGGTGGGGATCGTTCGGGTACTTCGGGTTTACGTCGCCGAATTCGAAAACCCGACGCATCCTGCTCGACACTTTTGCTCATTTTTTTCGAAACTGAGCGTCCGGAAACGGCGTTCTGGCGAAGCGAGGTTTGGCGGTTTTACGGATTTTTTTTTGGATTTCTTGAAAGATTTGCGGGGCTGGGTTGGACGAGGTATCCTGCTTTAGAATATAGCATAAAATCTATATCCTGCGTGCTATATAAAACTGTGAAAACATTCCCCGTTGGAAATATTAGCAATATATGCGCATCGTGAAAACTTCTCAACGTTAGAGCGTTTTAAAAAATGCCGTACTACGTGTTTGTTGATTCATTACATTTTTTAAAAATAATAATAATTATAATGCTGAGAAAAATTAGTTTTCTGTAAATGTGAAAAAATATTTCCGCGCCATAAATAACGTTGTTAGAAATCTGGGGATGATCTGATTTTACGAATCGGGACGTTCGAAAATGAACGAACGAAACTGTACTTCGAATACACGAAGTTATGATTTTCGCCAATTTTTTTTTAACAATTTTTATTAAAATGCATCGTGTTGGGGGAGACGGATTTAGGCAGGGGTCCAGCAGAAAGTGTTCGTAAAATATTCTTCGAATTTCGCGGAATTCTTAAAATCTGATGCAATTCAGCTTAGTGGCATCATTTCGTGACGAAATGCAATTTTTCGGAAACGCCCCAAGTTGCTTTCCTTTGGTCACGTAAACTATACGGTAAATACCGAATTATAAACTGTACTATTATATCTTACCGTTAGATTTCAGCTCGTGGTCTTTGCGTGCACCAAACGCGGAAAAATAGAGGTGTAGCCACCTCTAGATCAATTTTCCAAATGTAAGAAAGTCCTTGTTTTAAGATAAGATTTATTCCAGAATGCGCACCATGTTTGTGGTATACGCCCCTAGAGGGCGCTCGGCGTATCTTGCCATCTATTTCGCTACCTTTCCGAGGGGATTAATAAGGCTTTTGGCTCGGAAACTCAGAGGTGTTCTTAAACTGAAAATTTCCTATCAAACACATACGTACAAATAGATTGCGTCATTTGAATCTCTGCTGAAAAAGGGGAAAACACCCTTTAGATTTTGAATTGTGCATAAAATATGCGTGATGCGAACACGCAGGATGTTTCTAAACAATATGAGCTCATGGTTATGTACAAATTGAAAACGGACTGGTCATAAGGGGACTGTACGCGTTAAATAGTACTGTCAATACCTTTTGAGATTGACAGTAAGAATGATCCTGTATAGGGTGAAAAAACGTGGAATGATGGTCGGTATTGATAACAATAGTGATCTTGGAATCAGTACTGGGGCGTGGTTGAGCAGGCCGTCAGTAGTACTGACGATATTGATCGCACTCGCATCAGTAATAATATCATTAGTATTGACAGTGTAGGTGGCGCAATTCATCGCATGCCTGTCGATCATTAGTATTGAACGTGTAAGCCTACATGTAGCATTTGCAAATTGCGCGCATGAGCAGAATGATCGCGATTAAATCGCCAGATCTGACGACAGACACGTGTTTCTACTGACAGTGGAGAATTGAACGCTAACGAAGCAAAAATATTGTCAGTTAAACAAACTGATCTTGTAAGGTTGCAATGTAACGAAGATGAATGATGCAACATATTTGGAGAATAATTTATCAATAATTAATATGAAAATAAGCACCGTTTATTTTTTATTTCGGTTTACACCATTAAATCGATCGATTTACAAATTCTGAATATTTTCAAATTCCTCGATGCAACCACTCGATAAATTCAAGTAATGAACGACGTTGGCGATGTTTCCTCAGTCGGGCACAACAGCGCTGCAGACATCGCTAATGCGGTTAGGATGTCTTATAACGGTTGGGATTCTTTAAGCTGAACCTATCCTCGATCACGCCTTCCGAGTGACAAACAGTACTTCATTTTTCGTCCAAGATGGCCAGTGAACGAGCTAGGAGTGACAACCAGTACTTCAGCGACTGCTAGTCTGCTTAAATAGCTGATGATACACTCCGGAAACTGCCTATTTTTCGTCCAAGATGGTCAGTGAACGAGCTAGGAGTGACAACCAGTACTTCAGCGACTGCTAGTCTGCTTAAATAGCTGATGATACACTCTGGAAACTGCCTATTTTTCGTCCAAGATGGCCAGTGAACGAGCTAGGGGTGTCAGGCGGCGTTTAGAAGCGTTCAGTTTGAGCCCAGCAGCGAGAGGCTTTCGTTATTACTGGCAATCATCGCTAGCGTAAATATCGAGGATTCCTTAGCATCTGAAGCGTTGGTAATTCGTGGAATATTATTGATTAACAAATTCGGCTCCCAGCGGATTCGCACTTGAATATATTGGAGAAATATTACGGTTTGATGGGGCTGGGGGTATATACAATAATGTTATTGAATATCTCCGTGCCAAATCTCTCCATTGTTTGTACTGTTGCATGCTCTACAATTAAGTGCTGAAAGAGAGGAGAGAGAGAAAAAAGCGGGCCTCTCGCGCTCTACGGAATAATTTCTTCGGAAGAAAATCAAACGCATATTTTCGTGAAAATCTAGTTAATTTGTTTGAAGAAAAAGCAAGTCGAACAGAGGGCTACGCTCGCGTTGTCGACCCGCCTAAACGCTCTCTGCTTACGAGAACCCTTATTACGACTCTATGTTTCGAAAGTGGCTAAAAGATACACGCTCGTGCAGGCTTAAGCGCCCTTATTGACTATATATGCGATGAAACTTATTCATTAAGGCGAACTCGCGTAATACGAATTTCTGTAAGCACGAACTAAGTTCCGTCGTGTTAAAATCGCGTCAATTTGCCTTTACATTTGGACGCCTTTTAATTCAAGTTCGTGTGAACGAGGTTAGACTGTATAAATATACTAGTACATGTATAAAGGTGAAGGCAGTTTTTTAAAGACGCGTCCTGTCGAAAACTGTCATTTGTGAGAAATTGACACCGTTGTGCGAAATCGTGTCTAAACCACGTTGCACGTATTCAACAGTACATCTCGTGCCTGTGCCATTGTATATAAAACACGTGCTTTTATGTAAAGTACTCGTACATGTTACCAGCAATTTAGTTGACGAGACTGTTATGCCTGAGTCACGGTGCATGGATACGATTTTTGGCGCCATCTTGAAAACGTCGCAACGTTTGAGCGACGGTCAACGTGCAATTCACAATCAGAACGACTTGAACTTATTTTTCAAGTCGTCTCTGAAGCCGGCCATACACGATGAAAGTTATATCTGGAAATACGGCATGTTCAACAAGTTCTGTCTTTTAGAATGTGAATTACGAGAAATGAAATGTTTTAATTTGTCAATTATAAAACATAAATGAAGTCTAATTACTTTCAGTTTGAAATTTTTTTTAAAGCCATGGTTAGACAGATATACTCAGAAATATGCGCTTGACTTTTCGGACACGCCTAAAATTGCCATGTTTCCAGACATAACTTTCCTCGTGTAAGACCGGCTTTACACTGCCGACAAAATGACGTAGGGGATTTCAAATTGCACCTGTGATTGACGTCACTCTATTAACACGAGTCCATTTCTTTAATTCGAAAAATAAACTAATACTTTACGTTAAAGACGATGGAAAATCAATTAAAAATTGGATAGTCTTGCGGTTTTTTTCGTTTGCAAAACCCAATTCGAGAGTTGTTCACGTTCGTAAAACAATTTAGGGAGACCCACTTTTTAGTTTCCTCACTCGTTTCCTACAAGCAGTATGATGAAATTCTAGTATAGGTTCTACGTGTACTTTTCCAAACGCACAATTTGGATATTTATGACGTATTATTAATGGCGATAGAATTATGAAATCAACGATGGACGAGTGATAAACTAGGATTGGAGACGAGCAAAAGGACTCCTTACACGACTATGCCCATAGGTGGCGCTGGTGGTGTATACTCCAATACTTCCGTTGCCGTGAAAATTTGAAAGGGGTCAATACCTGCATGAGCAATATTTTGCCCAGGTATTGAAACAAATGATGACCCGGATGATGGGTTGCCAGGGAAACCGGAAACTCAAATTCAAGACGGGGATTCGGAGGAATTCTCGGGAAGAGGCGCTGATATACAAAGTTTGTGATTCTAGCGCGCTGATATAAGCATTCGTTTTTTTTTTTTTTATTTTATTTTTTTTTTTTGTCGCCCGCAAATTATCAATTTTCAACAAATTTATTGGTTTTGTGCACAAACAGATAAGTTTATGATTACGTGTTTATTTATGTGTGTTTCCATGAGAAGGGACATCCAAGTTCAGCGTGTTGTTGACGCTCAGTTTTCGGAAGGATGCATTGGCTGGACCAATCGCGTCGATGGAGACACGTCGATTATCGACCTTCAATATCATTGACATTACCGTGCCAAGCCCCCTTGCAGCGGATGACATCATACTTTCGTAACTCGGCGCGAGTCCCAACTTCCGGTGCCCCATGTTTCCTGCACTAGCCCGGTGTGCCAATGCGCTAGCAATCGCGTCGTGACGTCAGCCCTGATCTGGAACTGCCTTCTATAGGCGATTGTTTTGCGAAATTTACATGTACATGTTTTCAGACTTGATGGAAATCCCCGCAATTTGCATTGTTCATTAATTTATTATCAATGTAGGTTGATGGTTGCCAACGGGATTTGACGCTGACATCAGCGGTAAACCCCGACTGACTGCCGTCAACTTTAACCCGAAGTCACCAATCGTGCGGAGAGATTAGCGAAGGTGTGACAATTTAGGCATTTTATACGGGCGACACATCCTCGTGTGAAATCAACTCTGGTAAACAGTGAGATGCTGAGCAATATGATTCCCATCAGCCATTGACGAATTACGTGTTCAAAATTGCGCATATAGATCGCAAACCGTGACACCTCGGAAATTACCGGTATACTGTAACCCGTGGTGGAATTGAGTTGTTTTTTCAACAATGCTTGGAAATTATACTTCAGATGGAGCTGATCCATTTCTTTCTCGTTACCATGGCTCCATCAACAGAGGAAATGTTTGTTTTCTTAACTTCTCGAATAGTTTGAAAGTTAAAAAAGATCAAAACAACAAAAACTATACGATAAATTAAAAATTACCATACATAGGATGGTGAAGAACGCGAGTAACTTCTAGCTATGCATGTCTCATCAAATGACAGGTTCTGGAATATTGAAGACATGATAGCCAATAAGGAAGTAATTGCATCTTTTATTCTCTTCATTAGAAGAGAGTGAAAAATTATCACTGCGAACAATCGTTGATCGTTTCGTGTAAAGTGTATTTCTATTTTTACGATATACATGCACGTATTCTTGAAAATAGTTCCGGTTTTCAAATAAGTATACACAGTATGCAGAGCTAGAATACACCCAGTGTCCCCTACACCATTTCCAATGTGAATTCTGCGAGTTATACTATCAAACATGTACGAGGTACTATAGTACAAAGCTATAATACAATAAATGGGAAAGTACTTACATGAAAGATGAAAAAATGCAGCGAACAAAGTAAATTTAACATTGCAAAGCCCTAATGACAGAATGATGGCAGAGTTATTGTCACCTGGAATTCTTGTTTCAATAAAGGTGGTTGAGGCCAATATACATCCTCCTCACAGTTTCTAAATAAATAATGTTTATGGGAGAGAGTTAACGCAAAAACTGCCTCGTAACCTGCTTAACTGCGGTGACACATATACAGAAACTTGTACTCGCTTTGCTTGCTAAAGTATCAGAGAGTGAAATTCGAGAAAGAACAGATGTATCACCGAGCTATTTTGAAATATATTATGGTTTGAGGTTTTGCTAATATTGAAGAAACAAAACGATTCGCGTAAGAACCACCTTACTTATATTGCTCCTCAGTCTCAAATAATTTTCGAAATGTTTCGCTAGCTGGACTATTTGTGTTTCATTACTGTACAAGCAAATCGAAGCATTGTAACACGAGTGCGGTGTGGTTGCACTCAAGCTTTATAAACATCAAGTTTTTTGTATGTAAACAGAAGGAAACAATTTTAAAATGGTCAAAACAAGATATGACCTTGCTTCGATTTCACGTTAATAATAAAAAGTATCATTTGCATGCTGGCCGTTGACCTTGCCATACCCATCTTCCTATTGCATTTCATCTTTCCATAGATCACTGACACGTGACGTCACAAACCTTTAGTCTCAAAAAACCCCTTAATGCGGCAATGGATGGCATCATTGTATTAGTAAACACAGCTCTGACATGACGCCTACTTGTCCCAAAAATAACTTTTAGTGATGGCTAACAATGAGTAAGCGCGTTTCTGAGCCATTCAAACTTTTATAGTAACTGCATTCAAATGTTTTGGGACAGAAGCGAATTTGTTCATTCGTTAAGGAAGGTTGATACATGCAGTGGGTATCACGATGAAATGGCAAAAAAAAAAATTAAAACTTTTAATTTTTGCATGTTAAACACATGCATAAATCGGAGTTTTAATTTTGAATCGTTTGAAAGTTTGCAAATTTTGTTTTGGCTGTAACTCGAGCATCGTTCGTCGTAGCATGATGCGGTTTCTTCAGACTTTTGATAAGAAAGAAGAAAAACGCGCAATGTCATTAATAAAAGGTTTTTCTTGCTTTCAACTTGATCGAAGTATGCAACACTCTCGTGCATTTTTGGCTAACTTAAGTTGCGAAATTTTGAAAAAACATTTCTTTTGAGTTCTTTCAAGTTTATCGTATAAACTACTTTCATGGTATACATTGTGCTTCCAGTACGGGATGGCTAGGAAACGGACATTGCCGAATTAATATAGGAACAAACGCAACATTCGCCTGGAAGGATGCCACAATCAGGATATCCGACCCGGGAATCGAACCCGCGTCTACCGGATGCGTGGTGAGACTGCTATCATTTCAGCCACCTCGCTCTATCGAGCCTTTATTATTTAACGCTTCTTCGAGAGAAAATTCCTAACTTTAAAGTTTATTGCTATACTATTGTATGACGTTTTGTACTGTACTGCATGCGTTATCACAAACAATCTTAGGAAGTTTCTTCTACGCGAATCTCGGGCTGTCTGCAACAAAGTTTTTAACTTTTTTTGGTTCGACTCGGAATATTTTGCGTAATGAGATCTTGGTGCAGTAATCAATGGATGCCTATATAGTAGTCGCAGTAACATTGAACTTGAGGAGTAAATTAATTGACCTTTTCGTCGAGAATTTCTTAGTTTCGGCCCACTCGAAGGCTCGAAAGGCGTCAATAAAGGGTGGCGAGCAAGATGGCGCCCTCCACAAGTGGCCATCGATTGAAAAAAGACGCAACTGTATACGCAAATTAATTAAAAGCTGAAGTCGAGGGCTTCCGCGGATCTGTCTGAGAATAGCATCTATCTCGTCACGGCCAAAGTCCACAGCACCCCCACGCGTGACGTCACCACTCTCGGCGTCCTGATTTTACTATGTTTACTCTAACGGCCTATCAGTTTCATTGACGGTGAGACCCACGTAATTAGGTTTTTCCCGCTCAATCTCCATCTTGAATGAAATTTAGGGCCCACCCCCACGTTAGCGGGGGGCGTCCGTTCAGCCCAGGTATACCGGATCTGGTTTTAATGAAGCGGTTCATTATCGGAAGTGCATCGGATCTCGATTCCCCACTCGTCAAAACACGGATATAAGCGGGCAGGTTGAACGTATCTTCGAAGCTGGTTTAATTAAGAGCGTCGTAAAAGCCTGCATGAATACCGTTTGGAAAACAGCTTCTGGTATATACGTGTTTCACCCATACCTGAATGGGAAAAAAACGTTAATTCCACGAGGCGATACACTCGTACGAATCGATCGAAAAAGTTTCGAGGGGTGAAGAAAGTGGCCAAAGTTGAATTTTGCCTATCGAGCAATCTGCTCCAAATTTCACTCCAGCAAATGGAAGCATGTTGTGAAATTCACCCCCGAATAAGGTCTCTAGATTTAACTTACGCCGCGAATCTATAGATAACTTTCACGAGCAGACGACAAGCAGATGACGCGGTCTTGCCCCGCCCAGATCAGACAAAGTGGGGGTACTTCGAGGTATACTGGCATAAGGTGTTAAGGTTACAAAAATGATTGATTTTGCTATAGATAAATGGCAGACGCATTCGTTCCATATATGCATGTATCATTTTGCATCATTCATTTATTTAATTATTTATTTAGAAATAAACGAGAAAATTCACATAATTTTAGCTTTGCAGCGGCAAAACAGCATCAAAATATTTACTTTTGGATAAAAAAAATTTATTCATGGGTATTTTATTATTTTTAAAAATGATGCTCCTTATTAGCGCCACCATTCTTAGATTCATGTACCCCACAACACGCCCACAATGTAAACCGAGTCACATTAGCCACGTCCACGAGCTGCGTGACGTCACGTGCAAGTTATCTATAACATGTGCTCGTTTATGGATCTCCATCGTCTGCCACACTCTGGAATGTTCATTTTAGAAACTCCAGAAGTTGTGATGCGCGTGATATTTAGAATCCCATTCTTCCATAAAACATTTAGAAAAACAACCTAGATTATTTTACAAAAATATTAAGTAAACGCTATTTACCGCAATATTCAGACTGGATGGCGAGTAGAATTAATGGTCCCTGAATCTGACAAGTTGCGTGAAGTATTTACGAACTCGATGAACTTTCGGATATTGTTGAAGAATATGTTGCCATACAGCATAAGTCTCAAATAAGGTGCAAAATTATTATTTTTATTATTTTTTTATAGTAACAACAAAATGTTATCTTTTGTGTGTATAGATTTTTTTTTTCTTTTTTAAAGTTTATCATTGAAAGGAATCCTTGCGATAACGCAAATTTCGGTCGTTTGCAACCTCCTCCTCTTCACCTTGTCACAATCTGCCACAAATCATAACACCCCCTTTTAAAAAAGTAAGTCATATTCTCGCCATGACCCTTAGCCCGATGTCGGGTTTATTTTAACATGCGCGAGTGATTCTTTCCATCCATTATTATCCATCGCAAATTAATGAAGTAACTTGTTTATACCCTACTGAAGCTCGTTATGAAACGCTATGATGCTAACAAAAACTAGCGAATCTTATAATTCGGCCTAATTGCGTCTTTGTTTTTCACCTTGAGAAGATGCCTACGGTGCTGTCACCTGGAAAGACATCAACCACAAGTTACGGAACGCCTATAGAAAGTAGTTCTCTCATAACCCTGGCAATATGCTCACTAGTCTATACAGTAGGTGTTGTCAGTTTTTACACATACATGTATATACCATAAGAAAAGAAAGCAATATCATTATTTTCTTTCATAATTCAATTTGGAGATCGAGACGCTGGTAAAAACTGAAAATACCTAGACCTCCCCTTTTTATATACTGCATTTACACCAACTCGGCCCACAATAAGAGCAGGGCTGACATTCCAAAATCAACGAAAAACGATTTTTAACTCAGATGAGCATCAAAAAAAAGTCGTGATATTTATAGACACGTCCTATATATATGAAATGATTTTAAATATATTCGATAATATATAAATAAAAGTATATAAATTCGAAATACGGGGACCCTGACACATATAAGCTATCTACTGAATACATATGCTAGAGAAAAGTTAAGGTCGAAAGATGGGACTTCCCCATTTGCATGAACTGAGATACAGACGATCTCAAGATAATGTTTATTCTGAAAGCGTGCGGTGTTGTATTGAGAGCACGCCAGAAATGCTCAAGTACATGGATATACTTGTCACAAAATCGTTATCGAAGATTTTGGCTTCTTCCGCATTGCTTTCTATAGTCGATAATGTCAACGAGAACAGATTAAGCCTTCGCAACGTTCTAAAGCATGTTAACCCCCAAAAACATAGATCATCATCATACGTCCTTTCTTAACCACGGAAAATCCCAACCACAGATACTCTCATTCCAGACAAAGTTTCAACTGGTATTTTTAAAAAAAAAAGCTATTGCGTGAATTTGTGCGATGAAAACATGCAAGACAGAATAAATAACACATTCTAATTAAGTGACTGTTTTTAGCCAACGAGTTTCCATGTGCACACGCATTCATGTTAAATGTCTGATTCACAATGCATTGAAGAACGGTGAAGACTAACTTTGGCTCAGGTGCAATTTGAAATACAGTATACATTGTACATGTACGTTATTTTTCGTCATCAACCCGTCCTCAGCAGTCATCGACGATTTTGAAGAGAGCTCCAAGTCGTCTCTAACGTTTTCAAGATGACGTCAAAAATCGTCTCCACCATTCTTCGGTGTATTGTGAATCATGCAAGCATAAAAGTGACGAGCCATGGTAGAATATTTATTCCTGTATAATTTATTGTTTAACATCTTTCGAACGTGTGATAAGTCCTTTAAGGGCCGTTTGCTCCAACTTAGGTTAAAATCTGAAGTTTACTAACCGTGGGTTAAAATTTGACTCTAGGTTAACCAAGGGTCATGCCTGATTCCCACTGGGCAGAATGAGCAGGAAAATAGAAATTCGTCTGCTCGAGCTGCTACAGACTTGTCATTTGCTGATTGCATGTTCCCACTGGGCAGCATTTCATCAGCGGAAAAAAATAAAGCGCTCAAGCTGATAACGTGCAAACGATAATTCAATTTTGCATTTAAAAATTTAATCCTCTGCACATTATTAAAAATGGATGCTCCTATAAATTAATAAGATGCCAAAAACGTAGAAAAGCATTTTTAAAACAACTCGCACGCCTGTTAACCTTTTTCAATGTTGCTACACTTGGACCTAAAAGTGTATGTTCGTAATGGCCACATCTTGGAGTGAGCTGAGCTTAGCGCCACCTATCGAGAGCAGAATGCGCCACACCTGCAGCAGAAAGAATTCTGTCCAGTGGGAATCAGGCATTACGAAACCCGTGTTTAACTATAGCTAAAACCAAAATAGAGGACAGAAAAGGAACCAACTTTCACTAATGCTGCCAGATTGCACATCTACATTTTGTAGATTTTGTACATTTAAAACGTCGTTTTAAATAAACGCACACTGGTCGTGTTTCACACCATTTAGAAATGCAAGATGCGACCGAAATCTGGAATCGCTCTACAACGCCACCTACATTTAGTGGCGGATGCAAATGCTGAAAAAGAGAAACGCTCAAATCTTCAACCTTCGTTTTCTTTGCAAAGAATTCCACCCAGTAACCTAGATTGCGCATAATTGAAAATTTGACGGAACGTTATGTTTTTTTTCTTCTTCAGTTTCGTTTGCATTTTCAATCATTTTGCGTGAGATGGTTTTTTTTTCCGGAATCTCGCTCGTCGGCCGTGATTTTTGAGAAACCACGCGATTCTCGGGAACTTTCGATAAGTGCGAACGAGTCGCAACCTAATTGTTTCTGCACGTCCTTTTAATTATTGACGGCGCATAATGCGCGCTGTCGGAAATCGGCATCTCGTGGAAATTTCCGAGAAACTTTTCTCAATATTAATAAGCGTAGCCAGCGGCGCCTGGGATGCTCCTCCATTGATTGGGTCGTCCATAAAGACCCCGGCCATCGATTCCTCGAACCAAGTTTTCGAGGATGCTGCCGGATCGATAGTTGCCTCTTTAATTAAAGGCTGTTTCTTATAAGACAACTTTTGTTCCATAACCGGTTGAGTTACCTGCATGGATAACTGTATAACTTTTAAAGTGTTCGTCATCCGGGTTGACTCCCCGAACGTATTAATTGACGGATAAACACCGGCTCGATTTCCAATCAAAATGTGGGTCAATGTCTCCTACTGACCCACAAAAAGTGCGGATTTTTCGCGGAATCGCGCCGCACGCTCGAGCAAATGTTTGGACGCTGCGTGGCGAGCGGGAGAAAGCCACGAAAGAGGGGGGGTTTGGCCGGATTTTTGATAGGATTGCGCAATAATTGACAACGTTTGACGTCATGGTAACAACCGGGTGCTGGCCACTGCCCCGAAATCCATTCATTTTTTGCGCATTTTACGATGAGAAAATAGGGACACGCGCGAGCCGGATGACGGATGCGTGAAACTTACTGGAGCGACTGTATGAAACGTGTTGGAACTTGTTTCGTAGTTGTTTGAAACTACTGTATTTGAATTTATGGAAGAATGGACAAACACAAAAGAATAGAAAGAAAAATGATAAAACATCCCTCTACCACATGGTATTCATTTACTGATAGTAGGGTACTGAGTTGTAATCGAATTGAAGCGATTATGAAGTGATATTGATCCATTTAGAACATTTGAGGGCCGGTTGCATCAACTTAGGCTAACATCTTTAACCTTAATTACGTTAAAGTTTGACTTCAGGTTAACCTTCGGATTAGATGTTTGTGTTGCACCAATTAACTCTTGATGAAATATCCCCAGGGTAGTGGAACCCATGTTTAACCTTCTGAAACCAAAATAGAAGACAGAAAAGGAACTAACTTTGAACAATGCTGCCAGGTTGCGTATCCTTTTCTCCCTGATTGTGTGACCAGGTGGTGTAGCATGCAAAATTCCCTAGCTTCATCAGATTTATCTGTAGTGTCCGCCATGTTGTTTTTCCTAATAACCCGTGGTTGACCCTGTCTACTAACTATGGGTTAACCTTTCTCATCATTTCCCCCCTATCCCGTGCTTGTGCAATGCAACGGTGGGTTAACCTAGAGTTACACAGTAGGTTAACCCTAGGTTATTCTTAACCACTGTTGGTGCAACCGACCCTTAAGTTATTTGTAGAAACTTTTAAAATACATGTATCATAACGTGTTTTTTCGACACGATTCCTTTCTGGCGACGTGTTTTGACGTATCAGATAAATTGTGATTTGAAAAATATGATCACGCGAAGCATGTTAAAAACGAGGCTTTTAACGTGACGTTTCGTCAATAGATAAAGCATGATCAAGCTTTTAAAAAAAACAATTCCCGAAATATGCATGTATATACTTTCATCAATATCCAGTAGTTTAGGTGTATATAATCAGATTTCCATGTCTAACGTTCTATGTTTTCCTACACTTCTATAACATCGTTCAAAGCAGCGTGAAGCGCTCTTTGTTTAAATCGTTTTACGTTTACAACATATATAACGTTTAAAAAAATTAAAATATGTTTTGAAACTACATTTTGTCTCTTAACACCAAAGTAGCTTTCGAAAGTTTTTTTTTAATCATTATAACATAGTATTTGCATTAGTCCATCTTAAGTAAATACATGTACATACAGGTGACTCCGCGTAGCGATAAGTTCAATGTATATTCTGCGACATTATTTTTTGAACGGGGTCAGTAGCCGATAGTAACATTTTCTAAAAATCCCGTCTTGTCACCGCTTCCGTCACTGCAGGATTTCACACAACAACAAAAGTCATGTACATGTATAACTTAAGAAATGGTTGCGAGAGACGTCGTTTCCGGGGCGCGCCGTCTGGTGGGAACTGGATGCAGGCATCGGCAAGCATGGCCTTTATCTCGGGTTCGATAACAGACGTGACGTGACACGTTTTGATTTGGCAAATTTCTAATCTGGTGGAGGAAACTATATTGTTACTTGAAATAAATATAGTTTAAAAAACACACGATGAGCAACTGTTTCCAAGTCCGATCAGGTAAAGATTCAGTTAGATTGATATCATGAGTATTTTTGACAACTGTATGATGCGTTTATTTTTTATTCATTGAAGATTAGCGTATAATCAGAGACCAATCGTGTTTGTCACTGCCAAATCATCGATACACATGTAACTGGGATCATATTAAAGATATATAGAGGTTAAAAATGATGTAAAAATGATGAGTTTATTATCTTGAAAATACAATTTAGAACATTTAAGGTACATGTATATATGTTAAAATTAATGACAGGCTACTGAAACTTTTAAAGTCAGCGGCCTTCTCATTGGACTTAAGATATTAGGACGCTTGAGTATATCATTCAATTGTTTTATGATACACAGCTCAAAAGTCACGTTCAAAATTACGTGCATCAGAAAATGTCCTCATTTCTTGTTATGAAACGTGAAACGTAAAAGTACAGCAAGTGTTAATCACGTTGTTTTCCAAGACGAATGTTGCGCGTATTGCTCGATAATTGAAAGTTACCATGGCTCATTTCCGTAAACTAATCCTCGACGACTTTACCTGAAATTCCTATGCTTCAAACGTAATCGTGTTTTTTTCCTCCAAAAATTACACATTCATATAGTTTGATATAGTTTTCTAATCGTCTTGTTATTGTCTGGGGTATTTATGTAACGACGCCCAAGGTCAGTTGTGGCCAAAACGGGCTTTGTAATGACATCACGTATTAAGACTGCACTTCGGTTATTTGGAACAGAAACCTACTTATGTCTTGAGAGGCACGTATATTGAGGAAGCGATTAATTAAATGGTTTAATCGTCAAAGCAAGATGTGACACATCTTTTTATGACTTCACCGAGAGCTAGCTTTTAGACTTGTAAGGATAGGTGATTTGTCACGTCGCTGTCAGGTGCTATTCATTTCTCTAATATTTCCAAATATGCAGCTCCCGATAGTTTTCTGAATTTATCGAGACTTCCTCATTTTTTTCCTTCAAATATTCCAGAATCACTCCTGGTTTTTCTCCAAATTTTAATAAGTTTAACGTAAATGTTTTCAGATGTTTTAAAATTCCTCTAAACAAGCATGGAAATTGTCCTGCTGTACTGTTGGGTACTGTTTTTGTCTACGTAAAGTCGTCAACAAACTTGACTCGAGCATATCCTCAATTTTAATCAACCATTCAGGCATTGTTTCCAAGTCAGTGGGTTCTAATTTAAAGTTTATTCCTAAGATTCTCAGATTTTAGATGGAATTCGGGCCATTTTGCCCATCAGTTCTACAAATATGATATTGAAATTTACAGAATATACTCACATTTATGGGAGCGTTGAGATCTTCTGTCACAATTCCACAAATATGTTAATTTCATTTACAAGAATATCATCTATTTTATGCGTATCTCTTATCGTGTCTTCCATTTTCAATTCCCCATTGAATTTTGTCAGGATTCTAAAGTGTCCGCATCTCATAGCGGATTTGATTGGGCCAAAAAGTGTACACCGGGTGTTACTACAAGGTGAGGCATAAGTCTGTAAAATCGGCACTATTGCAGGCAGCAGGCGCAAGAAGACTTTACAGACTTATGGCTCACCTTGTAGTTACACCCGGTGT
>JAQGBX010000790.1:0-30628 GCA_034698745.1 Megaphyllum sjaelandicum
AACACACCAACAGAACTGCTGTATAATAGAAAGGCTCGGACGAAGATCCTAAACTCAGCCGATCTGCGTAAGGAAGCTTTCAAGGAAGTCAGGCAATGGGTCAATAGCCAACAACAGAAGATCAAAGCACAAGCAGACCAAGGGCGCAAGGCCAAGGAATCGACCATTTAACCGGGTGACCAAGTATTAGTTAGGAGATCCCACAGGGCAAACAAGATGCAAACAGTATAAGACGGCACCGTACAAAGTCTTAGCTGTGAACCAAGGACAGCTGCACCTTTGGAGACCGAACGGTTCCACGATTCTACGAAATGTGCATATCACGAAGAAATTCCCCTCCCTAGGAACGGCACAGACAACACGAAGGGACTCCGATGAAAGCGGGAAAGACGACGACGACTCGAACATGAGGAACCAGAGAGACCAGCAAGCTGAAGAAGACGGAGGAGACGAGCACAATACAGGGGGAGAAGATAAAACAACATAGTACAGAGGGAGAAGAAGAGCGAAGGACGATGAGCTTGAGGCCACAACAAATACACAGACAACCTGCACGATTCAAAGACTTTGTTGTAAGCTTTAATCAAAATGTACCATATTGTAAATGTTCATAAGGAGAGATGTAGTGTTTTGGTTACCACCACCAGAGGGCGACACCTCCTGATGGACGGTGTGACCAGATTGGTCGATTTGACCAGACAGCTGTTGAGTAAAAGGTATTCTTGATACTGACGTTAGCAGCAATGGACGTGTCTTTCCATGTGTCTCCATTCTAGTACTAATTCATCAACTTTTAATCCATTGCGATCCAGGCAATATTCTACAATTTTGATTTATGTTTGGGTAATTTTTTTCGGTCAGTTTTGGCCATTATGACGTAATTGATGACTTCAATGGCTAACGTCGTTTTTCGGTAATTTTGCTACATGGGAAACAAAATGCAAAAAGAAAAACACTGAGAATGCATTATATTGTCTGAATCTGAATGCATTTTGAAATGCATAAAGAAATGCCTTGAGAATGCATTAGGGTACGTTCACTACAAACATTTTTGCATTTTTTAGGTGACCGAAAAAAAGGCGCGCATGCGCATTAGAAATAACGTCTCCCGAAAAAAAGTTCAGTTTGTCAGTTTTCAGTCGATAGCAGACGAACCCTTTTAGATTTTTTTGTGAAATAGGTGACTTACTATTTAGGCTCAGAGTGGCACACGGATCACTATTGGTCGAAAGTGGCGTCATGCACGATACGTCTGCTAGGGAGATCGCGCGCGAGTTGTATAAGCAGCTAATGTTCCGTAAAAACGTGTCATGTGCCAAAACCGGAAAGTTCTAAATGTTAATGCGCATGTGCGAGAATGTTTTTCCGCCGGATTTTTCACCATAGATAACGCTTGCAGTGGCGCCACAATCGCACTTTAAAGTCAGTCCGTAGTGAACACCACAAATTACAAAAAAAGGCTGCTGAAAAGAAAAAAGTAGGTACCGAAAAAAATGCACCTCAAAAAATGTTTGTAGTGAACGTACCCTAATACCTTTGGCAATGCTGAATTTGGCATTTCCAAGCAACAGATATTTTAAATTCAATCTTTGAGTTTCACATTTTATTTTAACTTCCTTTATAAATGTACTGTTTGTTTAGAATTTTCCGTGGGAATGATTTTACCGAAAAAGGGACAAGACAATATAAACCAGGTTGCTAGTAAGGCACCTTCAGAAGCTGTGAAAAATAATACCACAAGTCGAAGTCAACCAGAATCAAATGAATCGAGGCTTAAACGGATGGATATAACAGCAGTGAAGATCGAAACAACCGAATTCAATTTGAAACAAACTTTCAAATGTACTGCTGAAGAATTTTACAATGCATTAACTATAAAAGAGGTATTCACAAACCATTGGCATGTAATTTGCTTTCATCAAATACACAGGATTTCTAATAACTGATTGTTTTTATAGATGGTGCAAGCCTTCACACAAGGAAATTGCCTTCTTGAAGCACAGAAAGGTGGCAAATTTCAGTTATTTGGAGGCAATGTTTCTGGAGAATTTATAGATTTGGTAAGTTTTTGAAAGTGATGGTGGGTACAAAGATGGTCATTGCTGTGATTGCTTGAGAAATAAATTTTTATGCTTTAGGTTGGATTATTGGTGACAAATTTTCACAAATGGAAAAAAGAATTTATTTACATTATTTCTTAATTTGCATTTGTGTGAAAAACCTGTCACCATATGATCTTTAGGAATATTTCATGATTGATGTTCTTATTATGTGTTTACCCATTTTCAATAGGTTCCGTACAAAAAATTGGAAATGAAATGGAGGTTTTCTGGTTGGCCTGCGGGACATTATTCTACAGTAAAGCTGAACATCACTGAGAATGAAGATAGCACTGAAGTGAATCTTTCACAGAAAGGAGTCCCTGTCAATGATCTAGAGAGGACAAAGTCAGGGTGGCACCATTATTACTGGGAAAGTATGAAGAAAACTTTTGGGTTTGGAGCTATGCTGTTTTGACTTAAGCTTAGATCTTGCCATATGTAAGTGAATTACCCTTACCAAATCTTTTAAAAATGTTCAAAAGAAAATCGGCCGTAAAATTTGGAACCACTCTTTTTCTTTTGAAATGCCCATTATAAAGTTCTTCTCGCAAAGGCCTCATTAAATTATACATTTTATATCGTAAAGTTGGAACAAGTTTTCTATCTTAAACTATTTAACGTATTAAACCAGTGACGAAATCTTTCAGCAGGATAATTCTGCAGTTTTGTACTCATGGCAATAATCAAATTATTTGCAGATGATTTTCAAACTGCTAAGAAACTATTACTTATTGGAAATTAAATCTGGCACTGCACATTCTTAAAAATATTTGTTCAAGCTTCATATGGCAAAGACTCACTGATTTGCAAAAATGTTTTTCTGTTGAAATTGTGTAAAATTCGATCAAAAAGCAAAATGCGTTATTTTTCTGTTTGTTGGAAAGCATGATTTGATGCAGTTGTTTTTATGTTCGAAAAAATCATGGAAATCTGTCATCTGTAGTTTTGAATAAATATTGAGGATACTTCAAATGCAGCCTAATGCATGGTGTACTTGTATAATATGATAAATGTTTCCACAACATGATTGTAGTAAAGTATCAGCTCCATGTGTAACAGATAAGATTGCATGTGATGATGATTGTGATCAAATTTATTTTCAAAAGGAAATTTATTCTACAATTTTTTATGGCCTTTATTCAGGTCTGCCCAGTCTGAGGAAGATAGAAAGTTTGATCAATAATAGCTAGTGCTAATATTTTGAGTCATGCTCCAATTAAATGAGCACATTAATAATACTTTACACATTGTATTACCATATGTAATTAACAGACAAGAAATTTTACTGTTCTTTTAAGCGTTTCAGTTGTTGGCACAACCTTTCTTTTTCCCTCTGCAGACCCTCAATCCGCTGCTCGTTGTTGCGCAGACGGTTTTCCATTGTTTGTAGAAGTGGAACGCTGGTTACTTCAGTGATGTGGCATAAGGATTTTGTGTAAACTGAAAGAAATGGAATATTACGGCAAGCCAATATGCTAGGAAAGGGTGTCACCAAAAATTGTTAATGTCAGCAACAATGACTACACCATGAGCTATTATTAATGTATTTGCATATTCCATTCTTGGATGCTGTTGATCATCAAGTTAAATGCAATTTTTTTTAAATAATGGACATACAATTTCGTGTTAGCAATTAAAAGAACCCTACCAGCACTATTATGAAGTCTTGTCAATATATCTAATTGCTCAGTTTTCACAGTGCTAATGTAGGCATCTTCCTCCTCTTGGCAAAGGACCTCAGGGAGCTCTGTCAAGGCTTCCAAACATGTCCGACTTATTTGAGATGTTGGAACCACGTGAAGAGGAACTTCGAGTCTTATGTATCTGGTAAAAATGCATTAGTTCACCTCTGAAAACAAGGTTGTCAACGTGCTCATTATTAGATTACTTACTGTGGAGCTTCTCCTTCTGGACTTTGATCTATCGACTGAAAGCATGTAACTTGGACCCGACCTTGCTATTTATTTGAAAAGAATAAGCAAATTATCAGAAATCCGATTTAAAAGTATGTGCATAACATTATTTGGATCAAAATGATTACCTTTGTAGCTTTATCTTCGTTGAACACAGAGAAAATAAGACCTACAAAACCATCGTCCATGGTCTGATACATTGCCTGTGTTCGGACATCTGTGAAAAGTAAAATATTGACTAAAGTTTGATTTATCACAAAATTGGGAATGAATAACAAATCCAAAATGTTATAAATTATGAGTTTAATGTCTTTTTAAATATACATTTATTTATTACTTCCATGTTAAAAAACATAGCACGTAGAATTTTTTGGATGCATATCTTTTCTTTAGGTTACATTGGAATGTCATTAGTAACCAACCCATTGGCAAAACTAATAAATTCTTACCAACATGTGATGGCCAAACTGTGATATGTGGATGAGAATGATACCAGCCTAAAACTCTCATAGGACGACCTAAATTTGTGGCCAGACTGTGGTTAAATAAGGAAAAGAAACACATTTGGTTTTGTACCATTGGGAAAACAGTTTCTTCAAACCAAGAAAGGTACGTGACAGTTTGTCTGCCCAGTAATGTCGTGAAAGAGAAATAATTAGAATAAATGCAACTGATGTTGGAATATAATGCTCTAAATTCTCACGATGACAGCTGTCAAACTGTTTACACATGATACTTTCATATACTGTAAGTACATGTACAGTGTATAGTGAATCAAAATTATATTAAATGCAAGGATATTTCTGCTCTCGTAGATGCATCTGATAACTGCTCTGGTGAAATCTCCACACGGTCTTCCCGCTTGTCTGAACGTCGGAGCATGATCACAGCTGATACGTGCAATATTCGCTTCTCGTCAATCTGAAAGTTGAATCGACATTAAACACACTCTGTTTCGCAATATCTTACGCTGTATGTATACTGTATATGCTCTTCTCAGTCTTCTGCATATTACCTCTCCGATTAACAGACCCATTACTTCTTCTTTTTCGGTCGACAAAGCATGAGTTAAACAAACCATGAACACATCACCGGATAGATGCACACTGTTTAACGCCATGGTCCTGGCTCCTGGCAGCTGATGAACAGATTTTAAAATGTGCCACAAAATTTTCTCACACACTGTGGTGGTTCTGCATATGAGCAAAAGAGGGCGCCACTAGGAATTAGAAACTTGTCACAGATGCTTGTCAGGTTCAGTGACGTCATTAGTGTAGCTGTAGCAGTGTTCGTATTTCGTTGAGACGTAGACGTCAAGAGTTAGCGCTCAATGTGTTGCGTTTATTTCACCTGTTATTAGGGTAATGATTATATCGATTTAAAGCCAATTTATTTCATGATTGTTTGTTAAAAGAATCCATTTATGCTCTCGGTGCGGGTTCAATGTTTCATGATACATGTTTCTCGTACCACCCAGTTCTAAGCTCTGTCTGCTAGGATCCCATGCATGGCCATCATGTGAAATGTTCATAAAATGCCAGTCGGCAAACGTAAATTTAACTCGAAACATGTTGTGGTTTGTTTTATCCATTATTTATTTTTTTAGAGTGTAACCAGACGCGACGGTGAAATGTCGTGGCTCACAGATTTGGCTGGCAAAGCCGAGCAACTGCTGAATAAAGTGGATCAAACTGCTGCCGTTGCCCTTAAAAGTGACGATGTGGCTAACTTTCCTGGAATTTCAAGCTCTTCGTTGAAAGGCGGCACAAATTATCATGTCGGTCAGCTTTCTCAAGTATCACAGCCGCTAGGCTCTGCTAACACGTATTCCAGTCCATCGGCTAGTAGGACGCCCACATCTCGTCAACAATCTGGAATGCAACAAGGCTCATCAAATGTCCCTAAATCGCCTTCCAGAAATTCAGCTGACCGAAAGGCTGCTGCTACTGCCAAACCAAAATCGTCCATTGATGACGATCAATTGTTCGAATTTTTAAACAGCGCAAATGATCAGAGTACAACGTCCAGATCGAATGAAAGAAGCAAAGCGGTGCTGCAAGGGAATGGTAGACCAAATGTGACACCAGTGGAAATGAAGGGCTCAGCCAGTTCTACGACTATTAAATTTGAAGCAACTGAAAATAATCCATCCTCAGAATCTGGTAGGTTAATTATATGCACTGATTTTGTCCAAGCGTGGCCATTATTCTCATTTTACATGTACTTGTTAAATTTAGAAGAATTTTGAACATTTCCCCAAAAGACATGCATTGAATATTAACTCTGAACATTTCAATGTGGAATATGTTAAATTATAAGATAGATAAATTTTAAAGTTAAAAAAAGTTTTGTAGTTTGGAAAATGTAAGTTTTCATGATGCAAAAATTAGCCGTAGCTAGAGCAGGGTTTTTTAAGCTTTTGCAGGCTTTTAAGTTTTTTGATTGTATAATTAGCCATTTAACTAATCAGACCCCCTTGCGTAAATTGCGCGGGGCGACGAACATAGGTTCTCATTAACAATGTATCATGAAAGTGTAGTTTTCTTGCTGAGCAAATTGGTCAAAAGGTATAGCACAGCCTACCGTTAGGCCGTTAATTACTGGAAAATTTATTAATTGAATAATTGTGAAATAAAATTTTCAGCACATTAACATTAGCTTAACTTGAGCTTTGATAAGCACATTGTTCTTTTAACCATTTTAGAGGAAGTTCAGAAAAATAACCTCAACAATTCAGATTCCCAAAAAGGAAATTTAGATGTGGACCAAATGAAAACGGCAACAGTGGAACCATTTGTGGAGCAAGCTGTGATCCAGCAAATTCAACAACCTCAGCCCTCACAATCACAAGCGAGACTTTCATCTCTAGAATTTGAAAATGGAGTCTTAAAAAATGAAATAGCATCGATTAATCAAGCATTTACAAAATCATCACAGAGAATTAAAGCAGCTGAAAATGGTAAGCATTAAAAGGGTTTTTTTAAAAAAAAAAGGTTAAACGAAAATGCTGCTTGTGGTTGAGATCGTAGAAAAGTAAAATACTGCGAGATTTTTATTCTAGCTAATTAATATCTTGAAAATGTTGCAATGACGTCTAACTGTTCACAAGCACTTTTTACCATAATTCTTGTATACTATAGAATTGCAGCAATACAGGAAACAGTTGGAACAGTACTCATCTCAGCAAACAGCTAATGAAAAACTAATCCGTGAGTTGCAAGAGTGTGAAGCGGATTTGAAACAGACCCTAGATGCAAAAGATTCTCAGTTAGCTGTCTTGAGGATTAGGTTGCAGGAAGCGGATCAAGAACTGAAAGTAAAACGTGAATTAACGGAGAAATTGCAAATAGATAACCAGAAAATATTGGAAGATCACACTAGCTCCAGTGGCTTGCATGATCAAGCTATCATGACTGTCCAAGAACGACTGCAACAATCGGAGGAAGGGTTGGATCGAGAAAGACAAAGCTTCAGAAGTGCTCAGGTAAGTGTCATTATACTTTAAAATGGAATTTTTCTTTATGCATTGATTGCAATATATGTTCCCAACTGATGCAAATAAAGCGTAACTAAGGTAAACTTTTACGCATAAACATACCCATTCCTAAATTGGGTTGAATCTGTGATTTGGCTATTACAACATTTGGGAATAGGGTCTCATTGGTACCAGAAGCACATATACAATGTTTTTGTGTTTTGTTTTTTCAGAATGAAAGCCTGCAAAGAATAAGTCGGTTAGAGGAAGAGCTTAAGGAAATGGCCACTAATTATACCACCACACAATCTAAGCTTGCTGAAGAAAAGAAGCGCAATAGTGAACTAAGCAACCAGTTGAAAACTTCCAAACATAATGTGGAATCTACCCAGCAAGAATTAGCAGATTATAAAGTAAAGGCACAACGTATTTTGCAGTCGAAGGAGAAGTTAATTGCCACTTTAAAGGAAAGTGGCATTGGGGCAGTTGGGGAAGGTGATAATTCTGGAAATGCAGCAGCTTCTGCTGTCGAATTGGAAGAGCTAAGGTATGCATCAAAGGAACAATAGGTTTCTAAACTGCCTTTTTAGCTTATTAAAATGTTTTTCTTATTATGTTAAAACAATGATAAGAAAATGAAATTGTTTTGAGTTGGAAAAATTTAATTGCTGCAACTTCCATTTCTAATATCTAAGCAGCATCTGATTTATATAACGTCCAATGCATTTTTGTTTGTTAATATTTTTGCCTTAAAATCCTAGTTTTGTAATTTGTTCTGATTTTTTTTTCAAAGGCAGGAACGTGACCTTTTAAAAGATGAAATATTACAGGTCAATCAGCAGATGGCGAATTATAAAGTAGAAGCTCAAGAATTGGAGAGTCAGTTGCAGGAGGATATCTATACAGCTCGAGAGCAATACAGAGAAATTGAAGAAAGCCTACGAGAGGAGAGAGATCGTAAAAAGGACTTAGAACAAGAATTGAACCACTTGAAAGAAGAAACTCGTTATTTGAATGATGACTATACTAGGCAGAGAACGGCCTTAAATTCCAGGATTCAAGAAAGGGATGCTGAGATTGAGAAATTAAGGAAGCAGCTTGTTTCAAAACAAGTGAATACTACGAGTCAAACAGAATTGGAATCAAGACTGAATGCACTGACAGAAAGTTTAATTCAAAAACAAACAACCTTAGAAGTGCTGAGTACAGAGAAGAGTTCTCTCGTATTTCAATTAGAACGGTTGGAGAAGCAACTAAAGGAGCAAACTGCATATGCAAGAAGGACAACTAGCATGGCTGTGAACGTTGCAGAAGATAACGATGGTAAGCTGCATTTTCCTTAACTTAAAATTTTATGTGACTGCAATTGTGGGATTTTTTTACATGTGCTTTTTGATTATTTAAGCTTTGCAAACTTGTCCACCTGTCCTGTATGCGCTTGAGAATTTTTTTTTCATTTGAAGGGGCGCTTTTGTCAGCAAACACAGCATGATAACATGATATTTTCCAGCAATAATGAACCAGTTAATTTTTTGACATTAAAAGAACAGTCTTTTGATGATTATTTTTCTCATATGTTAAGTTAGGATGTTCCTAACTTCAGGATGCAATATATTTCTGTGGTTTGCAGGATTGTTGTCTGCTCCGGTTAACTTAATGTTGAGTTTTGGTCTTGTTTTTTGCTAGTTAAACTCAGAGTTCCTGGATTTATGGTGGAGACACCATTTGATAATGGTGTGGCACGCAAAGTCAAGAGAGTTTACAATACAATTGACACCCTAAGTGTACGTCTCGGTGTTTTTCTCAGGCGGTACCCAATCGCTCGCATCTTCGTAATCGCCTATATGGTATGTATTTTGCAAAGTTCTTATACGCTCATGTTTAATAGTGTTTAAATAATGAGGTATCTTATTTGTTCAGTGTTGTATGTAACCTATTTGATGTTCTTAATGTTAATGAATTTCAAAATCAGCTCTTGAAATAAGTACAGTAATTACTACTTAGAAAATATTTTTTCCCCGTTGTGGATTTGCAACATTCGCTTTACCTCTCAAGCTTAGAAATCCGTTGCATTTCTTCGTTAAATGTTATTCTTTAATTTTAATTATGTAACGCAACTTGTTCATTTTTTTCCATATTTATCATTCATTAATTGTATAGTGTTTTACCTCCCTCTTAAACTTGTGTTGATGTAAAAATTACATGTTAGGATTTTGGTGAAATTTTTTTCATTAATCTGAGGATTCATTAATTTAGTATTAACTTTCAACGTTTATTTTATTTCAGGTTTTGTTACATTTTTGGGTGATGGTTGTGCTACTGACATACACTCCAGAGATACATGAGGCAAATGAGCTCCAAAAACCAAAGTGAAATTAATCTACTATCTGAATAAAGGTATTATATCTTTAAGAGCAATTCAGCAAGCTCTAAACTGGAACAGAGCGATGATGTTATGTTCTTGGACTTGCTATGTTACATTTTACTGTAAGTTTCTTGGTCTACAGATTATGTAAGGATTTTATTTTTACTGCGTTTAAGAACAGTGATTGTGGCAAACAGAAAAATAAATACATATGGAGAATATTATCTTTGGCTTGAATTAATTGCATCAGGTTCATCGTAATAATTTGTTCATTTATTAGTGTATTTTTATCGTGATGCATGCACGGGTTCAAACTTGCCGCGGTTTTTACTTTGGCGTTGATTTTAACTGCTAGTAGATGGCGCGATAGTATCCATGACTTTGTGGGGTGTTGTTATCGGAGCGTCTGCTACAGCGTGATACATGCTTGATGAAGTGCCGTGTAAGTATAATTTTGTTCATGTTTCAAAAATCTAGAGTACTTGAAAGTAATTATGTGGCGATCTAATTATTTTATCATCTATTCTCTTACCATGGGGAAATGTAATATAAAAAGGGTTAAAATGGTAAGCGTTTGTTTGATGCTGTAATCGACGCTATTCTATAAATATTGTGGTACTCGATTATAATAAGTTTGGGATTCAAAATTCCTCTTGTGCATCTTAAATACAGTATATGTTGGTCATGTACAATATGTCATGGACAGTTTTTATGAAAACTGATGGTTGATAGTGCATGTGGGTCCACTTCCAACAGTCAATTTTTTGTATACAGTAGGCCTATGTCTATACATGCAATAACTGTAGGCTACTTCGTTCTAGAAAATTAAAACTTGATAGGGAGTGTACTGTACACTCAGGAAGTATATGGTGACTAGTGCAATCATTCGCCATTGTCTTAGACTTAATTAAAAAAGACAGCATGATTTTTTGGTGATTATCGCGGCTTCATGTGCTTCTAGTCCATTTGAAGTGATTGCATTGAGCATTTTTGTGCAAATTAAAACTGATGTAGCTGCAGCTGCTGCACTCACAGTAGTAGCTCATTCTATTACAGGGTACCGCCCTGACCTGGAACAGTCAGGGAAATTCAATATTAATGTTGTCACAATCTAAAATTAATGTTTTACGTGGTTCCAGCACTGGCAGCACAAATGTTCGATTTGTTTAAATGTTTTTGAGTACAGGTTTGTATTTTTCCGTGGTTAAATTTGAAAAATTGTCAGCAGATTCTGAGGAAAAATTTGCAAGATCCTCAACCCTTTTGAGTTCAAATTTGCAAAACTTCAGAATTTTTTGAATTTAAAATTTGTAAAATTTTCAAAATGTTTTGTAAATATTGCAAGTTCTCCTATGTATATTTTCCAGAATCATGGATAACATTGGCATAAGTTAGTTTGGTCGTTGGTCAGAGAAATTTGTTTTTAAACCTGTCAAAGTCAGGGAAGTTGAAGATGAAATTTCTGGTTAGAACCATGCATTAAATTTCACACATTTTTCTGTCATCTCTAAAAAATTGTAATTGCTGTCCTCTCTTGCGTAATGATAAGTATTATATGCACATTCAAACTATAAAATGATAGGGCCAGTCTGACAACACAGTACATGTCTTGCTTTTTTGAAGGTAGAACCATAACTTGAAAGAAAACTCGTTAAGCATTTGAAAACCCAATTTATTAATAAGTAAAATGGCTCATTATTTTTATCGAATTTGTGATACTTTTTTTTGCCTTACGATAGTTCTTCGATCATCTGTGGCCATGATGACAGTCACGAGTGTCCTACGTTGTTTTCGGCGGATGACATCGTCTTTGTCAGGGCTTCATAAATGTAAGTTAGGTTTTCTTATTGTTACATTAGCAATTTCCTGTTTATAAATATTTACAGACTGTATATATTTGGGTTAACGCATGTCTGGCTTATGCTGTAGTTGGAGATAACTGTTGTCTATCTCTGTTGGAACATGATTGTGTCCTTTGCTTTTATTTTGAAAGTACTGGAATGATGATTATGTAAGGTCAAGTTTTATGCAATTAGAAAAATTAACAATAGTGCAATGATGTGTAGCCTGGAGCTATACAGGCTTGATATTTTGGGAGCTCCAAATGCAAGAATTTTTTTCTTTTATGCAAATGTTGTTTTTTCAGAAATATAATGGAATTATTTGGCAGCATGATGAGAATGTGTCGCTTAGTTATAAAGAAGCATTTATTGAATTTTGTATCTATCAACCTGAAATTGTTAATCATGGGAATCATACCGTTATTATATGGTTTGCATTTAAAATGGTCACCATGATTTAATTCTCAATAAAATCAAAGTTGTTTAAATTATTTTATTTCGTTTCTTAGTTTTCTTGCTAAAGCAGGCATTTTAAAACTGCTGCTAACTGACCCAATATAAATTTCTCGAAAATTCAGAAGTCTTCGATTCACTCGATTGGGACAGATTCTCAATGACCTTAGATGGGTTTACAAAAGTCAGAAGCCTGCATTTAGCCCTGGTAGCATAGATTTCTAGTGATATCTAAATCGGAACAATTTGTTTTTGGCCCCACCACCCACCTTGTTATTATCCACAATGAGCAGTAGTGTTAGCCGTCACGCTATTTTAGTAGACGTAAATGTAAATGGGAAGTGGCGGAGTTGGCAAGTCATTTATAACTGACCGCAAATGCATAGCAACCAATCCTTCAGAGTTCACGCTATTAATTATCAGGTCAGCCCGGTAAAAGCTTTAGCGAGCCATTCTTTGGGATTTTTGTGCTTTGCAGGGCTGCGTTATTTGTCACAATATCGATATCCAATCGTTTCTTTTGTGATATAGACAAGATATAAAAAAACGTTGCGTCTTTTATGTTGCGTTGCCACAGGTGGGAAACTCCTCCCATTTCAATTCATTTCCGCTTCAATTTGTTTAATGTTGTGTAGTACGTTGACGTTGCCCAGAATGGGTTTGTTTAACGTCTTATATACGATGCTGAAATTTCTTATCAAACGACGCTGTTGCTATTATATGAATAATGTACAAACACAAACGCCAAACGGGCTGTCAAAGACACCTTGTTATTCATTTTGACCACATGATCTCGCATCGATTTCACGTCTTTCGTGCGTCAGACAACCTCTAATTTTACCTTTTCTTGCATATGGACCGAGTTTAATGGACGGCTCTAGGACTTTCCATTATCTATCCTGAAACGTAATTACGGTGAAAAATCCGCTTAATTCGATCATGTTGGGTCCAGCGATTTTGACTGAAATGTCAAAAAACACGCTAAAAATTGACCTTATCAAAAAAACTTGCTCTGTTTTAAAAATGCATGCATGTACTGTATATTTAATTTAATTGTGTGTATAGTATTTACAATTTTTTTAAAAATTATTCTTAAAAAAAAATTTATTGCTTGATTTTGCCTGTGGTTTGCTTATTTCTAAGTATGCATCCTAGTGCGTTTTCCAAACGTGTCCGTGCTTGTATGAAAGCTGCTCAAACTTGTTTCGCACGTTTGCGTCATATTGATATGTAGAAAATATACATTTATCGTATTGCGATGAAAAGACGGAAGGTTGTCCAATTTTTTCCCGTATGTACCCGTGCGTGAAAATGGCTACTTTCGACGTTTTTTTGTTGTTGGCTTGATTTTCCTTAATTTTGTGGAAGGCATAACCAGCCATAAAAACGTTTTTCACCACAAAAAAATGAGTTATTGATAAATTCTTAATCGTTATTTTGGGGCGTAATCATAATCGAACAAATGTTCAAAATGATTCAATATGATGATGGCGTTTCGACCTCGTCATTTTTAGGTATTTAACTCGTGAGAACGTTATTGCCTATTCACATCGACAAATCCGTACCGTAGTGACGTCATTTGCGTGGCCGCGCATGCGCACATGACAGTAGGTGGGCTACGTGACGTTTATACGGTATCTGCAACCTCATCCGTACCAGTTGAAGTTTATCCAACTTTTCCCGTCATGCGTGAAAATGACGCCTTTCAACGTACAGTAGTTTGTTGATGACTCGTTTTATTCTTTATTTCGTGGCACGTACAGTAACTTGCCACAAAAACGTTTACTTTCACCGGGAAATTATTTGAGGAAAACATTTTTTAATTGTTATTATAGGGGAAGTTTATTTCACTCGTATGAAGGTTATTTGGAGATATAATACGGATTACAATAACGTATTTATATTAAAATCGCTTACGATTCCGTTTATTTCTAAATGTTCTTTGATCTAGAATAGCGTTAAACCACGTGCATTTAAAGCAGATGATGCGACTTTCGTACTGTATAGCGCTTCTCCTTGCACCGTTGTTGTTTTTATGTTGCTAATCAGTACGCGTATTTTTTAAGTGCGGCGTGACGTCACACTATACGTTCCGCAACTTTGGTTGCGAATGGGCCATGAGAGGGGCATTACTGTAATTCCTAAAACAGATCCTGAAGAAGCTAGCAACCTAGAGCTACAGGCTACAATTTGCTTAACACCGGATGGACCCCCCCACTCATACTGTGCCCCACTAGTCCACAGTGTCTCTGTACCAAATGCCATTGCGACATTTTATTTCATCTTTACCGAATTTTGCAATTAAACCTCTATGCTGTATATCACCCTTTGACCGTGGGCCCTGAATTGACATTTTCTTCCGGTTTTAGTCTTAAAACATCTTAACACATTTTTGAAATTTCAAAAAAAAAAAATGTTAATTAATCTAGGGCCCTTCCCCCTGTGGCTGCACGTGTTGTATAATGTCAAACAAGTTGAGGAGATAGCATAATTGTCGCCTCCCTTGACGTTGCAACATGTGCAGCACAGCACCCTCGATTGTTAAATTTCTTAGAATTTTAGGTCATAGCTACCCCTTATCTACTGACTACTGCTATAGGCCAACTGACTATTGTGTGAAATGACATATATACGTTTAGACAGAAATAATAAAATTTGCAAAATCTGGGTTAAACGGTCCAAGAGGAAAGGGCATTTGAACAAGCTTTCATTGTTCAAAGATGGTGCAAGGGGGTTCTTGCCTCGCACAACTCCGGTTACCCAAATGTGTTTGAAAATTAAATATATAAAAAAATAATGTTTGATTAAATCATTTAATACATTTAAAAAAAAGGAAAAAACATACATGTAGCCTACGAAAGTTTGATGGCAGATGCGAAGCGCATGTTAGGAATTCGCTCTGTTAATTACTTAATTTTGCATATCCGGTCTGTCATCAGTTTAAGTGTCACTCTGTATTGAAGTTATTGAAATGTACCCTGAATAATGCAACCTTACACGTACATGTATTTGGTAAGCATATTGTCACCAAGAGATTGAGAGTCCTGGAATTATTGCGATGAAAAGGTGCAGCTTGCACGGTTTTGACACGCCTTCCAATTTGGATCCTGAAAACAATGATCGGTCAATTCCAAAAAAAACTTCGCATTTAATTAATTTCTTGCAAATGCAACTGCCCAGCATCCTGTTTTTTATTTTTATCCCACTTTTTTCTTGTTCATGCTTAGCTTATTCCAGCAGATGCGTGGACATTTCAAGAATTCTTTAAATATTCCCGCATCTGCTTGAGAGCTATACTGTATGCCGTGATTGGACCCCTGTTTGACACGGGGGTCACGATTTAACTGAAAGCAAGCCTAAACCAAAAACTTGTGTTTTGTGCAATGATGCGGTCCATTGTCATGGGGACAGGAAGCAGTTGTTTCATTTCTCCGAAGCCTCGCACCCTGCACTTTGTTTTTGTTTTTGAGGCGCGTGGGTATCGCACGCGCCATTATTTGCACCCATTCTTTTTATTGTTATTGACCGCGTTTGCAATTAGCATTATTCTTTCTGTATTAATATTAAATGCCCCAAAGAGACGTAGCTGTAAACGTGAATTAAACGAGTGTTGCCTCTCGCAGCTGTTGCTTTTTGCCCCCTGTAATGACACGAATGGTTGGCGTAATTGGTGTAATTGGGGTGGCCCGTGCATGAATTCTGGCTTATGAAATAATTGTGGCTAATTGTTTGCATCGCTTGAATAATTAACATTATCTGGCTTAATTGAGGGGGTTGGGAGGCCGGGGGAGCATTTTTATTCGAAGGCCCGTGCCGTTTGCAGGAAACTGCATGCTCTCCGAGATCGCCCTTCGGACCACGAGTAGTAGCGGTCATCCAGAGCGACATGGATTCATGCGATTGTATACATCGAAAAGAATTCGGTGTCACCAGGGTCACCTGCGCAGAAATGACACGGATAATTACAGATCTTAATTGTTAAACGCTGTTCGTCCAAAAGGACTCGCGGGAGGTCGTGTCTCAAAATGCCAAACCAACAGCTGCTGGAATTTTAAACCTGGTTCCAATTTGTCAAAAAAAGGCTATGGTTGTTAATAAAACAGCGCGAATGAATGTACCGAATGGATTTGCTTGGGATAAATTCGGCAGACCACGAGTATGCTCGACGGGACATTGGCGAAACTGAGGGTTCGACTAGAAGTGGTCATCTGCATGGTGAGGCAAAATTCAGTACCTCTCAAATGTGCGCATTTGCGCCATGTAATTAGCAATAACGAAGTCGCGTTTGACATCCAAGGTATTATGCATGTATGGCGACCATGCATTGTACGAATGCATGACAGGCACAGTCATGGCACAGTTCCTAAGAAATATCGGCGAGCTTTCCAACATGAATGTATATTGCCAACGGAAATGTCAAATTTAACTATACATGTATGTTATTGAGAATTTAATGCAGTACATGTAGTATACATATCATCAAGTGGTTTAAAATTGACCATTGACTAACACGCCGTAACTTTCTCAACCTACATGTATATTTATTTATTTTACTTTGAACACAACGTTTCGACGCCGTATATGCGTCTTCATCAATTGTCTCTGTGGCCATATCCAGAGCCTCGATCAGCTCCTCTGGATTCTTAGGAATTAATTTTGAAAATTATCCGGTACCATGCATCCGTGTGCACTTAGAACCGTGGGTATCAAGTCTCCATACCATGGAAGTAATAATTCAGAATTAATGTCTTAAACACTCGCATTTAATGCTACCATGCCCCAGAACTGTCTAATTGGAGCCTAAGAGAATTGGTTGATTTTTGTTCAACTCGTGTTCAACGATCGTGTCAATATGTATAGCAAATATCAAACCAAACCAGTTGTGTAGGCAATAATTGACGCTATCACTTGATAATCCAACTCTGGTGTTCACCACCCTCACATCTCACTTCCTATTCAACTGCGAAATCAGAATTTGCTCAGCTACATGTTTAATTGTTACCATAGGTATAATTTTAAAAGTTCTGAATTATACCTGCCTCATAACTGGCTTATATGCCGGTTGAAATAAAGAATGCCATCCTTTATTTGACAAACTATTTAATTTATTATCATCCGTTTCAGTCATGTCCAACTATCAAAGACTCCAAATACTAACGGTGAATTGCAGTGTTATTAATGCAATGTATCCCCGGACATGATAAATAAATGCATGGAGAGTTTTAAATTCGATCGTTGGACACTGTCTGTTGCAAATTAATCATTATCGATACGCTGTGATTTTGAAAGGTGTCCTGCGTTTGCCCCTTTAATGGACAGCAACAGTTTTTGTCGTATACAGTAATGCCTCAGTTCATGTGTCACGTGACTTGTAGGATCGAACCATCGACTAAAAGCACATGTTAAGACGGAAAATGTCACCTATATTGAGTGAATAAAAATCATATATGATACAAGCATAAGCTCGAGTGCGTTTTTTAAACCATGCAGTTATAGCGTGTCGTATTTGCGCAAATAAGTTCACGACTGCATGTCAAACTAGGATTCGTAAATCTTCTGTCTGAGTAGTGAGTGCAGAGTACACCTAATATTTCTTTAGTTTCATAATCCATGTTGCATGGAAACGCTTCTTTTGCGTTTTGTTGCAGTAGATTGTTGTTTGAAATATTAATCGTGACGTGACTTCCTCCATTTGGTTATTTTCACAGCGATTTCAACGGCTTCCAATCAGCCCTGGCTGACTGGCTTTCAGAGTCGTCCGCTCCTCGCAGCCGCCACGAGATGTCTGCCGCAAAAGGCAACAGCCACTGCGAAATTCAGCAACTTTTGCGGCGGCCATGATTGTCAAAAATCCCTCTTCAGTTGGCCGAGGCCTACTTTTTGCTCCGCAGAGGTCTCCAAAGTGGCACCAAGCCCACAGGCAGCTACCATCCCCGTTCGAGGAATGGCCAGCCTCAAGCAGATGCACATGACCGGCATCCACTACAAGGACAGGAAGAAGAAGAGGCCGCTGGACGGAAATCCCTTCTTGAAAGGGGTCGTGTTGAAGACGTTGATCAAGAAGCCGAAGAAACCGAATTCGGCTAACCGACGCTGCGTCTTGGTACGCATGTCCAATGGCAAGGAAGCCGTGGCCCATGTACCCGGGGAGGGACACAATCTCCAGGAGCACAATATCGTCTTGGTCAGGGTCGGGCGTTTGCAAGATGTACCTGGTGTGAGGCTGAAAGTTGTGAGGGGGAAATACGATTGCGCTCATGTTATTAAAAGAACGCAACTTGACACGTAAATATGGCAGTTATAACATGTAGGTTTAGAAATAAAATTGTGTTTTATGAGAATACCCCTGTGGAATTTTGTTTCAATGTTATGTGGGACGATTCATCATCCATGCCCAACGTCGCGTGGTATCAATCAGCACCGATGAAATATAAGAATCTAAAGTTTAAATCTTTCATTGTTTTCCTGTACAATGTACATCACGAGGCTGAACTTTGAAAGATAAATTGTAATTAATTTTTATTCTAGGCGCGTCTTCAATGTTTGTATCTGACACTCAAAGGTCTATAATTTAAAATTGCGTATAGTGTTTTTGTAAAATTATTGGCAATGTTATGATGTGACGCCAGATAAATGATAAATGTATTCATTTATTTTCAAAATTAATAAATATAACAACAATTACGATTTTAATATTTGTTTATTCTGAATGAGCATGCTACAAAAAATGAATGTGTGTGCGACAAAAAAGTTTGGAGGTCATTGCATGGATGGATCAATTTTGGTAATATTACTCAAAATGCGAAGAAAATGTTATAGGTATAGTAAGTCGAATTTAATCCGTCAAAACGGAAAAAATGGTAACTTGTTCTCCATTAATCTAATATTGTATATACTGTATAATGCATTCTTGGATTATGTTCATATGAGAACAAAAAATGACGTTAAAATCCTTGCAGGGTTGATTTTGTATATAAATAAAACTTAGATTTAAAATCTAAATAATAATTCTAGGAGTAAAACGTAAAAATTATATACAGTGTACTGTATAATGAAACTTCAGAAACGTTCAATATTAATTATCTTCCGGTTTTTAATAAAAGTGTTCTTTCTAAGGAGCATTCAAATTCATTGTACAGTATATTGTATACGAAGGAACTAAAAAGGAGGTATTAAACCTCCTAATGCGCTTTTATGTCAGCTTACTGCTGACCTGCAGTTATTTCCCATCTTAAAAAGATGCACATATTTTTAGATGGAAAATAATTGCAGGTTACAGTAACCGTAAAAAGAAATTATTAAAAATCTTCATTGAATCAGTTGGAAGCATGTTGAAGCAGTTCCATGTTGCTGGAAGAACGTATGACGTCAATTTCCTGGTAGACGATTAGCTTGTCAATTAACTTGTCGGCATTGCACCTTCAGTGAAGGGAAATGCATCCTAAAAGACAAGATTATCTAGCTTATAGCGCTGGGGCAGATGTCATTTGACTGGTATACTATATGACACCTGTTTCACTATCTTTTATGGTGGCCCTTTCTGGAGTCTTGTCATTAACATCAGTATTGCACAAACTCTAACCTATTGCAGGGATTACAAGAATGACAAGACATGTCTTGACCTATATATAATCCCACTTCGAGTTTCTTACGACTTTCCTGAAAAGTTCCTGAAAAGTTAAAAAATAAATGAAAAGTGAAAATTCCGTGCTTTTATAACGTTCAAACATCCCAATGAAGCGTTTGCATATGATCCCCATATTACTTTAAATTGTTATGCATGTAAAACAGTTGTCCTAATTGATAAATCCAGATATTTCGAAGTGTAAAAGTTCGAAATATCCTTGGTGCATTAACGATGCGATAAACATGTACACGCATGTATATTTCCAACACATCACAGAATATACAGCAGTATCACTAGCCACTTTCCCAATCACCTGTTTGTTTTCCAGAAACACGATTTAAAGAAAATTACCTTTGTATTTACATCTTTGTCATAACATCACGCAAGTAATGCTGCATTTGTAAAAATATTATTAAAATTCCATTTGAGGAAAATCGATTTCAAGGAAAACATGCATGTTCTGTTTGAAGTTCCAGGAATAGATGGAAAGCGGAAATCCTGTGTGTTGTAATATTTACAGTAAAGGTAATAAAACGTTTCCCAGGAAATTTCTGTGGACAGTTCAAACAGAGCCTTTCTTGGAAGTTGTCCTTGTTTGCATGATGACATTTTAAGAACAATATCGGACTTTAATCAGTACCATGCATTACAGTATAATGGTAAACCAGTAGCGCACTTCGAACCGGCACTTACAGACTGGGCACTTATGAACAACAATTACTTGAAATCAGTGTAAGTACTGCAGCGCCTCTAGTGGATACGAAGTAGGCCTATTCCTGAAATCTGGAGCATTGGCTACGGGTGGATACAAGCGAAATATCTAAAAAAACATTACTGTACTATTTAATAAATTTTATATTTACATATAATCAACATAAAATTTGTCATTTAAAAAAAAAACCGATAAAGTAAACGTATTTTTTATTTTGATCGACATTTTGTTTATATCATCCAACCACTCGAAGAATGGAACTTCTTAAATTAAACGTATTAGTCTATCTGCCATAATAAATTATTTTTTTGAAAAGAGAACAACGATTTTTTCCAATGGAAAACTACACATTTATCCTAAACTGTGCGTGCTCAAACGTATAGTTGAGCAAGCCTGTGGTTAAGTGGTTATTAATAGTTCAGCTCGTGGCTGATATTTTGTAAAATTTCATGCATTTGGAAGAGGCTTCCGAGTTTTCGCTTCATTACGTTGTGATAAAGTGAAAATTTTACAAAATTTTATAAAATACTGTATCGGCAACCACTTGCTCCTAATGGCTTTGGCGCCCCCAAAAAGCCATTTTGTAATGTAAAGCCTTCGATGGGGCGAAACGGTTTGGGACCGGGTCCCCTTCAGCGTCGAGATGAAAAGAGGTGCAATATCCGCACTGCTAAAACCGTTAAAAACCCAATCAACCCCATTTTGTCCTGCACCTGTGCAAAAGGCACTGCCTTTCTTTTTTTTTAATGTTACCCTACCTCATTTAATTCAGTATTTATTTGGAGTTTGTTTTGATTTTACTCCAATCCGACTTTTTTTCGCGTGAATCTCGTGAATCTCATTTTATGGAATCTTCAGCACACCTAATTCAGTTTCCCTTGGGGCACCCACGCGCATACATGAAATCGTTTAATGATTTAATGTATATGTACTGAATGTAATGGAAGTTCTCTTGCAGTGCATAATCGATATTTTAATTTACCAACACGTGGCACTTACATACACTTATAATCAGTTTTAGATGAATTATGATTGCCCGTGACGTTATCCGGCAGAGGTTGCTATAAATTCAAGACATCTTTTGTCAAAGATAAAATGGTAAATATGCCGAATTTAGCGAAGTGGCGATCAACTCAACTGTCATCGTCAGAATGTGACGAAATTTTATCAAATTGTAGAGGAGATTTTTCGGATTTTCAGGGCTCATGAACATAGGACTCGTGTCGTCTATCTTGATTGTGGTTGCCATTGTTTTTCGCTGCCCGTTACAAAACCGACTTGCATGACGATTGATAGTCACATTGGCTCCAGTCTATGTCACCAACGGGCGTTACGTCCATGTAGTTGAGGATAATACATTTTTTAATTTTCTATTTCTGAATGATACATGTAGCAATGGAAACTGAATTACGTGGGCTATAGATTCCATAAAATGTTTCTACTTTCGCGTTTTTTTCCCCTCTTCATTGTATTTTGATACTGATTTCATATTCTTCAAAACGTTAAAAATGCCTGCATGTACGGAGTAAAATGAAAACAAACTCCAAATAAATACTGCATTAAATGAACGAACATTTGGTAGAGTTACATTTAAAAAAAGAAGGGTAGTGCCTTTTGCACAGGTGCAGGACAAAATGGGGTTAATTGGGGTTTTAACGGTGTTAGCAGTGCGGATACTGCATGCACATATTTATTTGATTGCCAACTTCCTCTGTTGGAAGAGATGGCCATAAGTTCTATTAAGTTCTCAACTTAGATTATACGTGCGCTTTTTAAATTTTATCTGATGATTGATCACGTACTATCTTTGCGTTAACTTCCAACGAGATGGTAGATTAACATTATAGATCCTAACTATTATTTGTATATAATCCATCTTAATTACAGCAGGATTAAGAAAGATTGCAATGATAACCGTTAAGCCCTTTTTGGCTATCTTCCAATTTTTCCGTTTAGGAAAATGAAGATAGATTAGTCGTTTCCAGCATCTCACTCAAAATTTCCACACTGGATCTTTAAAATTAGTTACGGGGGCAAATTATATGCTCGCATTTATTATCGGGGGGGGGGAAGCCTGATTGACCGGACACAATGTAGGTAGGGGAGATTCCATCATTATTAAAATTTTGTGGACGTCCTTTTTGAATGGCCCCCTGGAAGATTTCATATGCCAATTTCCTCCAACTTGCTCCATGGAGGCCAAGTTCGAAGAAATGTAACCGTTTCCAAGGGCCAATTCTAGTTCTATCAACATTGACCCACAAAACTCGGTTAAAAGCTGAACAAACATAAGAATGTAGGGTTGTAGGTTAACATCGAGTAACTGCACTTCGTGCCTCTTTGTCTTCTTTTTCACACGGCACTGCTTTTGGGTAATTTGAACCACCTTACAAGCCGCGATCCACCAGGGGCTGCACCAAAGGGTTCAAACGTAATTTTCAATTTTTGCAAGTTTCTTTCCATTGTCCGTGATTTTCAAAACATCCCGAAAAGTGCTTTTAATTTTAAAAACTGCAGCGGAAAGAAGAAGTGGGATTAAAATTCATCCCCAGGATTGAAAGCTCGGTAATTAGGCCCCTCGTAAATTTTGCCAGTGACATGAGCACAATGAAACGGGTTCTTTGGCCACTGGCCGCAATGACGCTATGGTCAGTTGATGAGTTTTTCGCGGTCACTTTCTACCTGTTTTGGCCAAGAGCGGTCAATTTGTTGGCGTGCATGGTCGAGGTGAAAGTGAGAGCAATCCGCCCTTTTATTATTATTGTTATTGTCGGCGCCCCCCACGCACCCGTGTTTGTGGCCTTCGTAAACACGCGTTGATGAAGTGACCAAACAACTTCTGTACCATTGACCATTCACCAAGTGTTTACCTCGCTTCACCCTCACGATGCCCTTCTACGTCACCGTGGCGCGCGTGTCCACCCCGGTGCAAGGGGAATCGGAGTCAAAGATAGGATCTTTCCCAAGTTCTTTGAGAAAAGGGGCGGACGCGGGCTTAACTTCGGACCCTGACCCATATATTAGCCGTTCTTACTTTGCTACACCAAAATATAATATATCACTCAAAAGGCATTTGCGAGAAGAAGGGCCCCGTTTGTCCTTGGAGTGGCTCGGATCAAACGGGATATTGATAAGAATCGGGTGAAGGATGGAAGATTTTAGGAAGTGCACTTCAGGAGTTAGCCCGGGTTGGGAGGAATGAAGTTCCTTCGTATTTTTCAATTCTTGAAATGAAAAGCATTATATAGCAAGGTCGAGAAGGCTTTGAGGATGCATGTACAGGTGCACTTTCAGGAAATTTCTTGCAGGGTAATCCAAATACTTAGCGTCGATATGGCGCCACAATTAGAACATACGTGTCACACCTGTTCCACATTCATGGTTCAATGTATATTAAAAAATTATTTAATGTATACAGACGTGTTACAACTGTTGTATGATGTATACTGCGTATATACATAAATGAAACCTGGATTTCGTATATGGTCAACTTAGATTTACGCTCCATCCCCAAGATATAAACAACTTCCAGTCTCAATCATTAGCGATAAGAGATAATCGGCAAAACGTAGTACTTCACATGATGTGATGACATGTTATCGAACACCCCACGTAGAAAAATGACGTCAAAATGTTTGTCCATATGACGTCAATTTTCCCAAATAAAATGACGTCAAATTTTGGCCATGAATTCTGTCCAGAAATGGTTGCTATACGTGGGAACTTTAACGCATTGTGCAATCACTCGTGTAAAACGAATGTACGATGTACATTCAGATTTGAAAAACGATTTAATATATGTGACTTCATGGTTGCAAATGCATCAATGACTTTTCAGCACATGGTATGGACTAACTCAGTGTTTCTCAATTATTTTTTTACCCCTAGCTGCTGAACGGTGAAAATAGTAAAAAGATTTCGCGGACTGGCAAAAAAACGAAAAATATTTCGTCGAATCCCGTTAAAATACAAATCATGATTAGGGTTTCCGTAGAAATTTCAGGCCTTTAAACAAATTTCCCTGAGCAAGACAATGTAAAAATGGACATGCATCTAATGTTATCCGCGATTTTGCAAAATCGACATAGGAAAATTTTCAATATTTTGAAAAATTTACTAATGGAACAATTTTACAAAATTAGCATGAGAACATTTTTAAAATTTTCCAATTTGTCTTTGTAAAATGTGGAAAGTTTTGGAAATTTGTCCTTAAAAAAGATTGGAAATATTGCAAATTTGAATTACGAAGAGTTCGTGCACATTTGTCATCAGAAATTGTTGAAAATTTGGCGGGCATATCTACTGGAGACATTTGAAAAGTAGCTTTTCTCGTGTATGGCCGGCTTTACAAGAAGTTTGAGCATCTTGCAAATTTGTCCTCGCGAAAACTGGATTTTTTTTTACAAATTTATACTCGGAAAACTTGCAAATATATCCTCTGGATATGTTATAAACTTTGTTAATAAGTTTGCAAATGTGACCTCAGTAAATTTTAAAATTTTGGAAATTTATCCTTGGAAAAAGTGGAAATTTTTGCAAATTTATCCTGGAGAAAATTGATAATTGTGGATTGGGACAACATCAATATGCTGAATTTCTCTGACTTTTTCAAAAGAAATCATTGTTTCTTGGTTTTCCCAGGTCTGGGAAACCCTGCGTGGTTAATTATATTGTTGCGTGGTTATAGTTTCAATGTTTTCTATTATTTTCTAAATTTAATAAAATTTCATAATAAAGACAGGGAATCGTGGTTTTAAAGCCGGGCACCACATTTTAAAAGGCATGTTGCGAATTTGTCACACTTGTCAGGTTACATTTTCAAAAAGATCTGCGTTTGAGGTTTCCCTAAATGGCGGAGCCTCTAAAATGTGGAAGAATGACATGTTGTTTTAATGATGTACCTGGCAGTTGCACAAGCATTTTTAAGTAATATTCATTCCGTTCATTGTAATAAATGTTTTTCACTTCAGATGGAGGAACTCGAACGGTTTGCGTTGCCTTGTTATTTTTTCAAATCGAACGCACAATTATCAACGGTTGAATTTGAACAAAATAATATGGTTCATGTTAAAATATGCTCAGTTCACTGAACATGCAGGCAGTGATCAGTTGAACATTTGTTTTGGAGGTGTTGGGTATCTGTTAAAATAGCAAACCATTTTCGGCACCCCTGCAATGAAGCCAAACGTTTGCCCGGCCTTTTTTAAAAACCTAGAAATTTTGGTCTCTTGCATTCCACAGTCCACTCCTTCGACTTAAACCGAAGTAACGATTTGGCCCTCAAGGCTGGAGCAGCAGTCATCCGTGACAAAAGAAGGGGTTATTACTAACATGCTTTATTCAAAAATGAGGGAACTTTTATAACATGACTTAAAATGCGCACATATTGTGAAAGAGCGCCTACAGTATAGAAATTATGCCCCTGAAGCAATTAGAATTGTGTACAAGTTCAATATCTACATGTATAGTAAAGTTTTATACTGGCATATGAGGAATTAAGGGTTAACTACATTTGCATAGGCCACATTGATTTGATAATATACTGTATATCCGCATCTTTAAAAATGTTTTTTCCTGGCGCTGCCCACGCTGCCACGTGGCAACATGTTGTTATACATGTACATATTAGAAACATGATCTGTTATGTTTTATTCAATAAGAAAACTTAGCCACGCCCACCATCTACATGACGTCATGGGCATCTTGTATTAGTTTGTATTTTTGTCTGGATTTCTAGTAATCATGTTCATTAGTTCACGCATTCTGCAGTTGTTCAGAATTTCTTCCTGTATTTGCTGAGTGCATGGTGATGCGGGTTCGATTCCCGGCCGGTTCGGCTATCCTGATTGCGTTTTTTGAAGATTAGGTTAGGTTAGATAAATCGACATGACCGTCTTCCTTATTTTTAATCTCTTCCTACTCCCATTTTAAGCTATAGGTTCTTATCGACCGAGGCAGTTAGGCAAAAATTAGTTGAAAGAAAATTTCAGCGAACCCGTTTTTTGCCCTTCGGGTTAACCGTTGAACCCGTTTTACTGTTGCGTAAAAATTATTTGAAATTTAGTTTCAACTAATTTGTGCCCAACTCTGCTGATGTAGGCCTGAAATGTTTCGACTCCCAAGCCCGCCAGGATGCGCTGCCTGTTACAAAACCGACAAGACGATTGATATCGGCTGTCATCTCATTGTCTGGAAGGACGGGATTGCAATGTTTATTTTTGAAAAGATCTGCGGACGATGTTGTCATGTTTGACATGTTTCTATACATTGGGAGAAAGCATCGCCTCGATTTTTTCGAGAATTGTAAAATCCTTTCCGCCATGAACTTATTATCAGTGCTAGGGATTCGTTTGTTTTCTAATTTACAAAGATAATAAAAGTAAGCCGTGGCAGCGTGGTGCAAAATTTCATTAATAAAGTCCTGCGTGGGACATTTACATAGTGCATGAATCACAAAATACATTGCACACATTAAAAATATACATCGTGTAACAATTAGAATAGGATCGAATTAATGCAGTTTTACTCCAATTCTTTCTGTCATTGCATGCAATCAATTGGATTTTTTCATACTGTAAGTTGATGGGAGCTGCTAACGTGAGAGCTCATGCAAGTACCTCAGACAGTAGTTGCAAATGACACTTTAGGAATTGTGATGTCACATGAACAAAATCGAAATGCTTAGTAATACTGTACTATATACTATACGGTACTGTATACATGTACCTGCATGCACATGTATACGAATATAGTGTACATGTATATATACGTTTACTGTATATGGTTAAAGACTTTAGAGCTGCAAAAGTCAACAGAATTGTACCGGAACAGCATCCGGTCCTGTAATGATCACAAATTTGAATGTATGTAAACTTACAGTGTACAGTATTGTAAATAAAATGCACGCGGTTCAAAGTTCGTGTTACCCATGGATATTCTGTTATGAAATTAGTTGAGATAAGAGCAATTCGATCTCTTTGAATTATAATAATTATGTTTTTTGTTTTTTTGTTTGGGCGATGAGGGTGATGTTGACGACTTTCTGTACTTGTAGTTTTCCTATTGTCCCGTCTTATCAAAATAATTGTGTATACTTGGTTTCCAGAAACATACTATGTAATTGTTGACAATGTCCATCTTAATTTTCCAAGGACACACGTATTCAGTTTCAGTACATGTGGATCAACATTCATGCACTGTATTCGAAAGGTTCAAGATTTTGAGCTAAATTTTATAATTTTGACTATTTTTGCTTATAGAAACGCGTATCAGTGCAGGCCTACAATAATGACGAAAATTCCATTATAAAAAGATGTGAACATCCTCCTATATACCTGTATATGGTAAATTTGGCTGATTTCTGGTTATTTGGTTATTTTTTACCAAATGGCCTGTTCACCGCATTTGTTTAAGTTCTGCATAAAATTTAGTCCATAATGTCCTAAAGTAAATGAGTTCTGATTTGCAAGGAGAAAGAATTATTCAATTGAATTTTAGTGGACATTTAATATCGAGAGGTGGCAAATGTATTGAAAATATCACGTATGGCAGTACATAAAATCTTGAAAAACAAAGAAGAGAAGGGAACAGCAATAAGCAAATTCGGAACACGCAGTCCATACATGTAAGCTATCTGTGAGGGAACAACGACATGTCGTTATATTTGCTCTGAAAAATCACAAGAATATCTTCATAGAAGTTTACCAAAAACATTGCGTCAGCATCAGGGAAGGTTGAAACACTACAACCTACAGTATACCATAATTATTCCAAATTTCCGCCACCTCTGTATTTCATACAGCAACAAAACCATGCCACTGCTATACCTCCATGCTAAAATCTATGGGTGATATTTTGTGATTTAAAAATCAGTCATGCATGGTCCTTTTATCTGCATTGTTTAGAATACTTCTCATAGTTTGCTGTGTCCCAACCTTCCCTGATGCTGACACAATGTGTTTGGCAAACATTCATGACTTCAGAATTGTCGTTTTTCCCTCTCATATGCAGCCACACATGATATTTTCAATTCATTCGCAATCTCTCGATATTAAATGTTCACTAAAATTTAATTGAATAACGTTATCTCTTTGCAAACCAGAACTCATTTAGTTTAGGTCACTATGAACTAAAATTTCTTAAGAATTTACCAATTATGTGGTGAAAAACTATAGTTTGTCTTTATACCCAGAAATAAAATCATGGTATAGGTAAAAAATTACCAAATTGCCAGAAATCAGCAAATTCTGCCATAATAGAAGGGTGTCCATATACTTTGTTTGCAATGAAATTTTCGTGTTTATTTTTTCAAATTTATGGTTTTGTTACATAACCCTCGCAAATGCACTTTGAAAACGTACACCATTTATTTATTATTCCCATACTTGTTTTGTGTAATGTACATGTAACGTAGCTACAATTGCATTATGCATTATTGCAAATATTTTCATAGAGATTATTGGAGTTCAAAATAGTTGGGAAGTATGACGTTTCATTCGCCATTGACTTTTACCTAGATTACGAGGCAATTTTTCATTTTTATGGTTGTGGTTCGCAGCCGTGCACCATGCTCACACTCCACGTTGGCCACTACTGCAACCACATTGGTGAGCGCCACTTTCCTTTGTGTGGTCATTTGCTCCCATTGAATGGCAAAAGGGTTACAGTGCGCGGTATAATATTTTGGCAAAAGACACGTCTTTTGGGCCTAGAGCTCTCCATTTACACTTCAAATGGCGTTATTCACGTGTTATTGGGCCAAGGCTGCATGGAGCGCAAATATGTCGTAAAAAGGAATAGGTGCGCTCCATGGATGGCTGAACGGGGTGAGGGGGTGGTCAGTGAAGGAGTGGATTCCATCTGCTATATTTTTCTTTACCCCCAAAAACACACCCTTTCTATTTACCCCGTTCTTCTCTTTTGCCTTCGTCATTGCTATATAAATACGCTTGTGGGAATTGCTCCCCACTGGAAACTGACCAGTGGTCATCCCTTCTTCATGCAATGTCCGGTAAGCCGTGGGTCGCGCGCGAATACTTGTCATCCTTGATTTGGTGTATTATAAGCCGAGAAGGGGGAGTTGGAACTTGGTTATTATTTACCCTTCGTTTTCAAACCTCCATTATAAGAAATTGCTATATTTAGAATCGTTCCAACCAGTGGTCAAGCGTCCGATTCTATTATATGACCTAGATTCGTACTCCGTACTCTTTTCTGTTTCTCTGGCATTCGACTTATATCACCTATTGACACACTTTGGTGGGAGGAGGGGTGGTTGGATAGGGGCCGGAGCTCGTCTGTCATAAGTTTTTTTTTTGACAGGCCAAGGATATATTTTGGACCCCCACATAGCCAGCAGGAAAAGAGCCGCCAGCGTTTCCCCACGATTCGTGGAAATACGGTACAAAATCATTGTTTTGGTGACTTAAAATTTTGGTTCTTGCCAGAAACTGCGATAAGCATAACCAAAATGTAGACTTTTGGACGTTCCATTTATTACGCAACAAACTGGAACAGGGCCTGTAAGTATCACATAAACGGAAATGGGAATCTCGCGGCCAATTAGCATTTTGTTATTTCAAATAGCCTCGAACTTTAGAACTTTGAGATCTTATCATTCATTCTATGTTGTATACTGTTTAAATCAATTAAGTAATTCGCTAGATAAGTAAACTGATAAAATGATTAAGGGGATAAACTCCAATTCTGCAATATATCATAACACATGCACATTTGATAAGAGTGTGTATATCAATGTTAAAATAATTCAAATACTGTATGTAGGCCTACACAGAACTCGAACTAAATGTTAATATTACATGTAGGCTACTTTTGATTTGCTGAAATGTTTTTTTTTTTTTTTTTGCACTTGTTGGAATTTACAGAGTTTACTTTATAGCATTCTCTTTAAACTTGTAACTTGCATACAGTATTTCCAAAGCAGCTCATATATATGCAGGGAATTACATGTATATACCATAAAATGTTCTCCAGTGGTAAGTTTGTAATAGCTATACATAAATTCAAAGTAAGTGTTGGAATTGCGTCATCAATCACAGGCGCATACGGTGGGTGTAATGCGATCCGCCTGGGGGAAAGCGTGTTCGACGCACCCTTACAGGACTGGGAAATAGAAGGGGG
>JAQGBX010000791.1:0-30626 GCA_034698745.1 Megaphyllum sjaelandicum
TGACGTCTTCTTCTTGTTTCCCATGGGGATCCGCCTCTAAATAGCAATGGCGCTATTGCAGGGTGACTTTTCCAACAAAAACCGAATGTTAATAAGTTTTAAATCGAGTGTTAATCCAGAGTTTAAACCTAATTTTAATCAGTTTTATACGAGAGTTGAATTTAAAATTGTTAAACAAGTTTTAAACGGACTTTCTTTGACTGAGTCCGAAAAATGGACTTTTTGTCAACTCAGAACCAGTTGAAAATTGTTTACATTTTTAGTAAAGAAATTTAAAAAGTTTGCAAATACAGTTTAACCTGTAAAAAGTGACCACAAAAAATATAAGCAATGTTGGTCACTGTATACAGGTGGTCACTACAAAGAAAGCCCGAATTAAATTAAAATGAACATATAGACTGTAATACAATAGTATAAAACCAAAAAGTACAGAATCATCATGTCCAAGGGTTAAAGCAAGATGTAGCGTGACTCATCTGTTATCTGGTCAATTTGTTTAAGGTAGGCAACATTAGCAATGTAAAACTTGTAAAAAAGACAATACACACTGGTAACTGTGCTTAATAGATAGGTGGTCATTGTCACTATACAGAGAATTTTTATAAAGAAAATGTACACTAGAAAAAACAACAAACCAAAAAAATGGTCAACATAAACAGGTGGTATCCATTGAAAGGTGGTCACTTTTCAAGGTTTTACTGTAAGCCTTTCTTCGACTGTTTTGTTTTTTTAAAAAAAACATTAAAAATCAATAAGTTTTTAAATCGAGCATCGAGTATTTTAGGTGGTTTTTTTTGGTTTCTGTACTTATAATTTGATTTACTCTAAGTTTTAAATTTCAACCCTACTTTTTAATCTAGTTTCGATTAATAAAGTAATAAATAAGGTTTTGAATCTAGTCTAGACGAACTACCAAGCAAAGTTGGCTGAGTGGTCAACGCTCAGGCTTTGCATTCGGTAGACCTGGGTTCGGTTCCCGTGTCGGTTTTCCTCACTTTGGTTTTCGTGGTTTCCTAAAGCTGTTTCTTATGCGTAATTTTATTAAAAATGTAATCTACTTTAGATAAAACTTTTGATAAAATTTTATTTTTAAAGTTTTTAAAACCGAATGTTAATAAGTTTTAAAGCAAATATTAATCGGGAGCTGAAATCTAATTATAATCAATTTTTTACGAGAGTTTGTAACGAGTCCTAGCCCACACATGGAGGACAAGGCCTAGGAACAACCCATCTGCAAGTGACGTCACCCCAGCAGGACAGGACAAGTCCAGGGAACAAAGACTAGGAGAAGAAACACTGAAGATGACGTCACCCGCTACCAGTCCCCAACGAAGCAGTCGACCACTAGGGGGAGCCACTATCACCCGGATACGGAAGGACTATATAAGGACCATCCAAGCACAGCAGCAGCAGTCTAGCGACAGCCACGACTCAGGACACCAGTCCTACTCGAGACCGATCTCTCAGTTTATCTATGTACCCTTGAATCACTTACCTTGTGAAAGATACCACTCATTAAAGAAGTCGCACATAGCGCATCCACTCATCAATACTTGAACCGCATTGATTCTTTCCTTCCCTAGCACCGCAGGTGCACCGCGAACCTCCACCGCGAACCCCTGGGCAGAGCATCGGGACACCTCGTCCCAAGGTGAGCCCCTGCACCGTAACCCTTGGCTCGCATAGCCCAAACGAGAGTGACCGCCTCCGGCAATGGTCCACCGCATTGCGGTAAACCGCCGCATATCCGTCGCGTCACCCTCTTCCCTTGCTCAGCAGGGTCAGGTTATCGTAGGAGCTCATACATGTTTAAAAAAAATATTTTTCGAATTTCTGACATTTCACTGGTGTCCCATCAGTTATGTTGAGGATTGTAGCAACACTTACCTTTTCTTGATTCCATTGGAACATTTGTGGGACTGCATCATTTTTTTTTTGTATCCAAATGTTTTTTAAAATCTTGACAAAAGTGCTGTGAGCACACCCTTGTGCTATACGTGATTTTAAAAAGTAAACCTTCGATCACGTCTAATTTTGGCAACCCAATTTTCTCGTATATTTTTATCCTTAGATATTCTGTGAAAAGATATAGTATCATCTACCTTATTTTGTTGATTTGAACACTTTCGAAAACAGCGAAAACATTCTCCTAGCATTGCTTCAGCTTACAATCGCATTGCCTAACGCGTCGTCTGCTAAGCCATATTTGAATGAAAACCTCAAACGTTGCTAGAAAACTTACCTTTAACCTCGCTCAACACCGTGCCAAGGTAACGTAATTGTACAGTATATAGTTGAAACCAGCATTGAAGCAGCTGAGCCAGCCAGAGCATATGTTTATTAGAGCTTCAAAAAATGCCGGCTTATGAAACCAAAGCCATCCTCGTAGTTTAAAAAGTTCCTGAAAGCACTTCTCCTAGCGGAGGAAAAATTAAGGGTAAGGCGCTTTGAAAAAGAGAGGTGATGTTAAATAAGTATCATAGACCTGCTCGATTGATTCTAACGAATTAGCACAGTGGAATTACTCGATATAGTAATGATACAGGACACATGAATTTGAAACTTTGCTAAATTTGAAAACGTGTCACAACTCAAAAATCTACTGTATATTCATCGAAAATAGTCACTTATGTTTGGCGCCCGGGTAACAGAATAATGGCGAATTTCACTTGTCCACTCGGTGTACACTCGTAGCACCCGAGTGTACACTTGAGTACTCCGGGAGTACCCTGGAGTACACTCGGAGTACCCAAGTGTACACTCGGGTGCTCCGAGTGGACAAGTGAAATTCGCCATAATTGTATTGTAAAATACAATACAATTGTATTGTAAAACAAAAAAATTAAAAATTAGCTGCAGAAAATGTCGAAAAATTTGTGAAATTTACCTAAAAACAAGCTTTATAAAAAAATTAAAGCGTGATGTCAATAGTACAAAACAATAATTTAAATTTACATTACGAACTGCATATATTTTTTTCCGAGGCTAATTTTGAAAAATTTGTGACTTTCTGCAAAATACTTAATGTTTTCCTTTCCTAATTTTGCAATATTTTCTAAATCATCATTCCTTCGTCAATTTTGCTAAATCTGAACATTTTTGTCAACTATTCAAAATGTCCAACATTTTCATTGGTCAAATTTCAACGGTTTGCAAACTACAATTTTGCAATTTTTATATTCTTTAATTGCGAATTTTCTATAATTTACAATGTCGAAATTGTATGTTTTACAATTCCACAACGTAGGAACGGGGGTTCAGGTAACTAATACCTGAAGTAAGCCAAAACCGTGCAAAAAATTCAAAACGAATTTGAAAGTAACATTTTTTTATGCAAGAATACGAGTACATTGTACACCTTTCATTTACTAATGGATTTATGAAGGCTAGTCCTGCGTTAGAAAAACGCATACACGCAACGAACAGCTGTGGGTGCGCGTGACGCAGCGGCAGTGTAAATACAAATTCACACCAGCATGCGCAGTGGAAATCATTATCGTGGAACCCTTTACTCTCTAGAACGCTCTCTTTATCTCTCAGGAAACCTGAGAAAGGAAAGCCTTGAAAGCTGCAGCAATGAAATACGAGCAGAGTTTCATTTTCTCATCCCTGACGCACATGCACACAACGCCGTTGCGCTGCTGCAGTGAGCATCGCAACAGACGCCGAGCAAACGTCACTCATCTGCAGAGGAACTTAAAGGTGGGCTTTTTAAGTAATATATACTTCTAGTATATAGGGCTATATGCTGGATTGTAAGGTCACTAAACTGTTTGGAATAGAATGGTATTTATGGCGTGGCTTTAATTACCATGCATTATCATTTATAATAGGAATTAGATAACTTGAAAACGTCTGACTGCGTGAAAAACCTACTTGGCAATACACCAATAAGTGAAAATTTATTCATGTATCAATGCCAAGAGTCTTAGCTTGTATTACATGGTTTGATAACCTATATGTAGTTTGGTTCAGACATTACCACGTGATTCTATGATTATTGTACATTTCACTTCATTTTATGTTGCTATATTACACTGTTTCGACCATTTGATGCTAACTCAGCCCTCCCCAACCTTTACTCCCCCGAAATTCAATTTATTTATAATTACTAATTTTTATTTGAGTTATACAAGTAATTTAAATTTGGTTCAAATCTGGTTGTACCACTTCATTCTATGATTTGTACCCTCCATTTTATGTTGATATGTTACACTGTTTTAACCATTCCCCTTTTTCCCAAAAAATTTAATTCATTGAAAATTATTACAATTCTAATTTTAATTTGGTTTCAATCTGGTTGTGCCTCGTGATTATATGATTTGTACACTTCATACTTATATTATATTGATAAGTTACACTGTTACGACCATTCGATGCATGCTAACTTCCCCCCCCCCCCCTCACACTTTTTCCATAAAATTTCATTCATTTATAAATTTAAATTTTAATTTAAATATTTATATTAGTTTTTAATTCAATTCTAATTTAAATTTACATTTTAATTAAAACTAGAAATTATTCTTGGTTTTAATTTCATTGTTGCTCAATTTCCTTTTTTTTACTATACAAATTTAATGTTGTATTATTTCACAAAATTACGTACAAATTTATAAGGTCAAATTCTGCACGTTTAGATGTACAGCTGCTGATGAAGGCACAGAGCAATTATCAATTTCAATATTTACCTTATTTTTAATTTCAATTCGAATTTAAATTTACATTTTAACGAAAATTTAAAATTAATTGTAATTTTAATGTTGAATTCAATTCCATTTTTACTTAATTTCGTTCCTTTTTTTCTTCGTAGTTTTACTTAAAGTTATAATGTTTATCCGTAAAAACTTAATGCTGCATTATTTCACAACATTTTGTGAAATAATAAGGTAAAATTCTGCGCTTTTAAATGTATAGCTCCTAATGAAGACACCAAGCAATTACAAGTATTAAATTTAATATCTATCTTAATTTTAATTTTTATGTTGATTTTAGTTTTATTCTAACTTAATTTCCCATACAAATGTAATGGTTATTTTATCACAAAATCATAATGTAAACCCTTTAGGAAGGTAAAGAGCAGAAATGCAGGGCTACAAAATGAACGAAATTTGACTTTCCATTGTTTTAACCTTGATAATTTCTCTTCAAGTATACAAAAATAAGTTAATAATGGTATCTAACCTTAATAAATAGCTTGCCTTTAGAAATATCAGTCATTGTTCGTTTTGACAAGATTTAAAATAAGGTATATGATGACACCACAAATACATTAATTTAAAACGTAGTTAAATTGCAGTGTGTGATCTGTTTTAATTGAAGACCTTGGCACCAATTTGTTTGAAACGTTTTAAGAAGGAAACTACGCTCGAATTTTTTTGAAGTTTACAAAGAAGTTGCATGCACACAAAAATGTCTTAACGTGGATATTTTGCAAGTTTCAGACGTCATTGTCGCTAGGCTTTTTTTTATGCAAATAAAAATTTTCATTTGCAATTACACGCGAATTAGTAATAAATGTTCTTGACACAATGGATGAGATTGGACTCATAAAATTGTTTTGGTATTGCTTTCGTGCAAGTTCTTCTCTCCTCTGCAATTTTATGACATTGGAATTGTCAAAGCACCTTCTCAATTTTTTTCTTGCTAGTGGTCGAAAAATAATTGGGGTACTCAGACAGACTATTTACGAATCGCACTTTGGATGAAGTTACGTGTGCAAAATGAATGCATTAATTAATTGTTTAGAAACAGATTATCTTGGGCGCTGTCTTCGTCATGAGCAGAATTTCATCAAAAATAAGATATTTTCTGCAAAACATTATTTGAATAAAAAACAGAAAATGGACAGCGATTAAAAATGTCACATTTTTAATTTTTCTTGGAGTCAATTTTAACTTAATTAAAAACTTCACTTGAAGTTTTCAAAAAAAAAACTTATCTAAGGATTCATTAGCGCGTGGAATTTTAAAAAAAATCATAATCCTACTTGACCATTAAATACATACAAAAGCAGAACTCAGGCAGAAGCTTACGAATCGTACTTTTGGCAGTCGTGAAGTAACATTGGTTTAAAACCTGCGATATTCTTGAATGAATCTTTCAAACTGATCATCGTGGCTTCACGGCTGCCAAAGTACGATTCAAAAAACTTCTGTCTAGGTACCCATATTTTATATCTCAAAAATACTTCATTTTATGGCTAAAAATAACTTCGCAGAATATATTCTAAGCAGCTATTGGAGATATGAGTCTTAGTAAATTAAATCAATACAGGGTTCTCCCAGAAATTTCCTATTTAACTTCCCTGACCAGTGACAAATTTGACATATGCCGATTTTTTTTTCTTAAATATTTTAATGTCAATATTGAAAAAATTTTCGAAAACTTTTCGAAAAAAAATTGTATTCGGAAAATGCTGAAAGTTTTGAAAATTTATGCTTTCAAAATGTTGACAATTTTGCTGATTTGTCCGCAGAATCTGTTGAAAATTTGGCAAATTTGTCCTCGGAAACTGTTGAAAAGTTTGTAAATTTGTATTGTTTTTTTTTAAGTTTGTAAATGGGCTCTAATCAAGCTAAACACATATATATATAAAAGCATGAATTTTTAATTGTCACAGCATAAATACGTTGAATTTCGCTGACTTTTTCAAAGTAAGCCACTCAACCTTGACTAATGAGGCTGACGTTTTTAGAGTAAGGCATTCCTCACTTTTCCAGCCAATTTCAAGTCCCGCCAACTTTTCCAGGTTTTCCATGTCTGGTGATTGGTGAAACCCTGTAATACCATCAAAATTCACGTGCGATATGTGTCAAAATTAAATTTTTTGTGAAAATACTTCATTTTAAGACTAAAAACAACTTCGCAAAATATATTCTAAGCAGCTCTTGGAGATATAGGTCTTAGTAAATTAAATCAATATGGGGTTCTCCCAGAAATTTCATATTCAACTTCCCTGACTCTTCCCGGAATTTTCAAGGTTTTTCCCTGACCCGTGACAAATTTGACATATGCCGATGTTATCCACGATTTTGCAAATCGTGTTTTGCATCCATTTTTTTTTTTCTTCAAAACATTACAATGTGAATTTTGAAAAAAATTTCGAAAAATTGTACTGACAAAAAAAATCTGCATTTACTGGTAATTACCGCAATACAGCAAATAATTTTGCTTTTGGCATTGCGGTTGTAGTGGCTGTAGTAAAACAACAATACCTATAATTAGTTAGGTTTGTTTTTTGGATAAACGCCCCACTATAAAAGTAAAAATGCTAGGCCTACATCGTGATAGAGAAAGCATTATAAACGAATTCGGATGACCGCAGTGAAGCAGAAGAATGCGAGCATGATATCACGCACTTTTTAAGGTTGTGTAGTACAAAAAATGTGCTCCGACCTGGACGATAAAAACAGTTACAGTTAAGTGGGCCTACCTCGGCCACAGGGTGGATAGGTCATTCACCTGAATTGCGGTGTCCTGCAGAAAGTAGAACCACACTCTAAAAATTTAAAAGTACATGTAGTCTACAAGTGTTGTTCACGTGTTTTCGAAGTGCCCGGTATAATGACCACAGTTGACAAGTTCGACCACGAAACATCGGACTAAAATTGGGAAGAATTTATTAAGTTTTGGCAGAATTTTCTAGGTAAGTTCTCTCATAACTTCCGTCTCTGTTCTAGGAAATGTTTAAATACAGTTTACACATCGTATAATCCCTCCTTTGAAATGTATTTGGAAATAAGTATAGAATATATTATAACATTATAAAGTACTGTATTTAAAAAAAGGGGGTTCCCCAGAAATTTTTATATTTATCTTCCCTGACTTTTCCGCGTTTTTTTAAAAAAAAAATTCCTGACCAATGACAACGCATTTTAACAAAAACAGGGTTCCACCAGAAATTTCATATTCAACTTCCCTGACTTTTCGAAGTTTTTAAAAAATTTCCCTGACCAATGACGATGTCAAAATTTAAATATGCCTACGTTATCCACGATTTTGCAAAATCGACCCAGGACCATTTTCAAAAAATTTCAAAATTAAAACAGGAAAATTTCGTGAATTTTATAATATAAGAATAAATTTTTTTTAATTTTACAAATTGATATTCGGAAGGGGTTTTTTGCAAATTTGTGCTTGGAAAGGATGAAAACTTTGAAAAAGTTGAGACTATTGAAAATTTCTCCTCGGAAACTGTCAAAAAGTTTACCAATCTGCACTCGGAAACAGTTGGAAATCTTGCCTTACGAAAAGTGTGTAAATTTTGTAAATTTGTACTCTGAAAATTTCGAACATTTTGCATGTTTGCTTTCGGAAAACGTTGAAAATTTTGCAAGTTTACCCTCGAAAAAGTTGAAAATGTTGCAAATGTGTTCTCGGTAAATTCGTCCAAAAAAATTGTTGAAAATTTCGCAAATTTGTTTTCCAAAATTTGTCCCCTTTTCCGGACGTCCTTTATGGATGGCCCCTTATAAAATATACTTTCAAATGCATTTTAATGACGCAAAATGTATCTTAAATTAAATTATCATTTCATAATCAATATATATTTTCCAATGCATTTCTTTTCATTGGGGGCTTTATACTTGTATAATGTAGCATGCAGTAAGGTACAGTGTAGATGAAAATAAAGTATTCTCCTTCAAAGTCTGTTTCAAGGTCTGGTCAAAAAATATTTGTTTGCTTTAATTGTATTGCTTCGGGGAAATACAATCATTGTTTTTATACGCATTCTACGTACTCGTGCACTGAATGTTGTATTATGAAAACATTCAATTTAAAACCAAAAGGTAAAAAAATATATATGTTCATGATTTACAAATGGATAGGATTTATATTGTGCGCCAAAATATCAGAAATATATTTCACCCTCGGTTTACTTTACTAATCTTCCCATTTTTTAGTTTGCAAAAAAGTATGAAAAACATTTACTTTGATTCTAGGCATCATTATACAGTGTGCGATAGCTACACCATATTTTCGATTTGAGTCCAATTTTCTCGAGTACCAGTAATCCCATATTTCTTTTCCAAAAATAGGCTAAAATAACACTACATTTATGTCTCGATAGTTCATAATTGCTGTTAAATAACGCATAAAATGAGAATAAAAATGAGAACAACACATTCCATAACACCAAAAACAATGGATAGTTAAAAATCTACAATGAAAGATTAAATGGAATAATTATTTCCATTTAAGGAGAGTTTTCCGTTTCTAAGTCGATGTATTTTCATTTCATCACTGCAAATAGCCTGATAATGTACAATTACTCATATATTTCACGTAAAAATTGTAAACTGAATGTCATTAGCGCATCTTCGCAAAATGGAGTTACTTTAAACTGGTTTCTGCAGCTAACATTTGAACCTACGAAGTTTCAATAACAAGTCCCTGACCTTAATAAAAACGCATCACTCTTCATTTAAAAGTATTCACGGTTCTTTCTGGGAATGAAAAGTGTGATTTTTTTTTTAAGATTACTGAAAAATCACACTCCGGTCAATACCCTTTTGGAGTCATGAGAGTTGCCAAGCTTTAAAAACCTTTTGTAACGCACCAGATACAGGAAGTCAGGAAAAAAAATAAAATAACTGCATGCGGTTACCAACCCTTATAAAAAAAACCATAACAAAGGCGTATTTCTGAGTTATTAATTAAGCACTGAGTCAACGTTTATATTTATGGTTGACATTCGCACTTGAGCACTACAGTTGTGCATACTGATATATAGTTTCAGTAAACAGTTTCTTAAGTCAGTTGACCTTAAAAAAATTGTCTTCGAGCCACGTGACGTCTGCTGCTGTAAACAAACTTTCTTAATGAGTGGCACTTCAGCCACTTTTGATGTTTGTAGTTTTATCAATTTCAGAATATTTAGAATCGCACTTAGGGAGTCGTGCAAAATTGACTCTCTAATTGGTTTAAAAAACAAGTGACTTCGCAACTGCCTTTAGTGCCTTTCGCTATGCTTCTGTCTGAGTATCCCTGACTAAAACATATCGTCAATTAAATTGTTAACTAAGTTATGGAATCAAGAAAATATAATGTCGCAAAAACACTGTACAGTACGAATATTTGTCTGCTGTGAAATTCAAATCTGGCGACAATACTGCTAGAAGGTACAATACATGTATTGCTGCAAACTGTTCAGTAATAATTTAACAATTTTCTCATTTTTACCATCCTTGATTTCGAATCAAAATATAAAAACTATCAAGCAGTTACTACAACTTTTCAACGAATCGCAAACAATCGCGTGCAATTAGAATTGACACATTTGCGCATGAGCGTACCAATTACTGTGCAGGTTTTGTATCTTACATCGTCATCCCAAATATTTGAATGGGGACAATCAAAATTCTAAGCGCATTCCGAGTAGCCGAAGGTATACACGATGTTGCCATGGCATACTTTCATTTTCAATTTATGTTCCAACCTAGTAATCAGGACGTGGACTAAATTAATACCGCGTATTCCGGGTTGGAAGAATTGAATGATGCATTGCATCAATATATTAAAAACTGTTACTTTTTTGCTTTCTTGGAAATAAGTCTTCATTTCTTGCCATTTCAGACTAACAACAGAATGACACTACATGTAGAGGAATCCAGTTTGTTGCATTTCGATCAAGTTCCTGGATTCATGCGGCGCAATCCGTACATCCGCAGTGGCTACCGGCCCCACCTCAGCCCACAGCTCTGTATTCAAAGGTAAGAATTCTGGGGGCTCGCGCTTCAGGATGTGGGGGCCATGACAGAGGGACATGGATACATGGTTTCAACACCGGAGAAAACCGGAACTTATTGTTGTTGCTACTTGCTGCCAGTTGATTACATGAATTGCTTTACCTAATATTTTAGCTTAAGTACATTGCTTAGCCTACATAAATTTAGGTTTCTAGAAACAACTGGCCACCAATTACATAGCAACAGAAAGTTCCTCATGTTTCCTCCACTGTGTACGTAGGTAGAGGAAACTGGAAATATAGAGGAACGTTCTGTTGTTAATTGGTTGGAAGTTGTTTCTGGAAACCTAAATATATGTAAATACAGTAGAACTCCACTTGCCCGAACTCCGACTATCCGAATCGCTTTCAGAAAATACTTTTAAGGTGGAAACGTTCATACATGTACAATGTACGTGTACTGCGATTCGCATTGGTTGCTCGAAAACGGATCAAGACAGTCAAACAGCTTACTTTGACCGAGATGTCCAGCAAACAATGACTTTCATTTGCAATGTACATGTACTAATGTACAGCACTTTTAAGCTTACATACGCTATATAACAAGTAAAAGTGTTGCCTTTTCATTTAATTAATTAAAAATGCATACAGTACCGAAAATAAGCTCTTTTTCCTTGAAGTACATAAATATGAACCCTTTTTTTGGAAAAAATCCAATTATCCTAATGGGGTCCGGTCCCAATTGATTCGGATAATTGGAGTTTTACTGTATATCCTACAGTCAGTACATATACAAGTTGTACGGTACCATGAAACAAGAGGGGGGGGGGACTCGTTATATGATTAAAGTCGGACTAAACATTCTCGTCATATGATGGACCCCAACATCATTGGTTCGGGTTTGGGATAATCTTATAGCCTAAGGGTGAGAACACAGAGAATGCTTACTTTAGACGTGCTTCTTTCGTGTTTGTTTTCAGCTTTGGGGCGCACAATGAACGCTGATATCAGCACGATGGCCTGTGTGCTTGGTGGCGCCACTATACATGCGTTAATTGTCATAAGTGAAAAATTCCACGTATATCTAGCTTACACATGCGCATTAGCATCTCATTATGAGCGCAGTACACGTTTACGGTACATTAATAGTGACCAATAGTGATCTGTGTGCCACTCTGTCTACAAATCTGCTTTCGGATTTCAGTCTGGCTCAGCGAAGCTTTCTTTGTGTGCGTCCTGATTTAAAAAGCATGCCGCATTCTTATCCCGCTCGGTGGCGCTAGTGTACGCAGAGTGGTAAGCGCCTGCAATAAACATTCTTTGTGCTCGCACTCTATAAACATGGAGGATGACGGGGTATACGGGGCGCAGTTATGCTTAATACTCATTTTATTTTCAAAATTTGTTTGCAATTTTTAGTGTTGGTGTTTTCATGACCTTTCTCGAGAGCGGTCAGCTGACCGAAACGTTGAGTTGAATATAAATTAAACTAGTTGGTAGTTAACGGTCAAATCTCGCATTTGTAGGCCGCTCATGCCAACATTCTCGCATTTTATTTGCGCTGTCATCGATGAAAATTGATTTAAAGCTACGTCATATCCGCTATAACCGAAAACAAAGAGGTTAAAATTCTAACTGTTTACCCGGGCCTCTTTTATTTATATATACGTCCGTATTGATAAACAGGAGCGAACCATTTTTCAATAAGAAAAGCTTAACAATGTCATTGGCGCGCGTATTGATTTTCGCCATGATTACAAATTACCGATCCATTCGGATTTATAACGTGATTTGTTTGGATAAAGTCGGCGGAGACGTACGGCCATAACGGTTTTATTAGGAGGAAGGGCACTCGTGATCGAAGTCCCAGACGAAACACATTCATCTGTAGCTTAACTGCCTTGCCAGAATAGTTACTCGAGGAAAACGCCTGGAGAAAATATACACTTATCAAGCAATGGCGCGTTGTCTAAAGACAGGAATTTCACTAATTGTTACGCGGATAATTTGAGTTTCCTGCAAAGCGAGGATGTACGAAGTTTTAGTGTCACCTTAAATCAAGAGTTCATCAGCCGCCTTTATTCGGCTATGAGCCCTTATTATAAAGTACGCTTAATGTCATCTACAATTGTATTATGGCTCCGTAGAAGGGAACGTGTTTGCTTATGAAACTTTGAAAGCGAATATGAATGTGTATGGGATTAGGCATTGGAGTAACGCGTGACGTCTATAGGAGGGAGTAATAATTAGTAAAACTCATTAGGCACAACTCGACCATTTTAAAATTAGATTTGTCCTCTTGGAAAAATTGTACTCTTTTCATTCGAGCATTTCCTTTTATGGTACGTAAGCGGCTTTTGACCAATAGTGATCTGTGTGCCACACTGTGTCTAAAAAATCTGCTTTCGGATTTTCAAATTGCAGCATGTATTTTCTATTTACGCAACCAATTACTAAGTACAAGCGAAAATTTTGATTCACTTTACGTAAATGTTGTCATGGTATACTGTATATAAATGACTATCGCCAATATATTCTTCAGCATTTTTCGTATGCATCCGTGCAGTTTACGTGCATGTGAAACATGATTTGGGTTAACGTATGCTCACGTATACTACCGGTATTTGGGAACACTTCATGCTAACAAACTTCGTGATTTGTTAATTATTAAGAATTCTAACGTTTACTGTGATAAAGCCTAGACCAACTAAACTTGCCCGTCAAATGCGACATTTGTTGGTATACATCAGAATCCAATGTGCTTTTGACATTCTTACTATAAGGTCATCTTTTCCCGCCATTAGATGTGCTCTTTTTAATGTAATGTTAATGTATATAGCCCTTAAGATGGACTAGAGTAGACCAATTAAACTATAGTCGTCAAATGCGACATTTTTTGGTACATCAGAATTCAATGTGCTCTTGACATTCTTGCTGCTCGGTCATCCTTTCCCGCCAATAGATTGTGCTATTTTTGCGCTTATCTGCCGCATTGCTGTCCATGCATAGACCGGTTTTTGGAAGTGAACATACTGTATATGCTTAAAAGTATTGATTCGCAGGGCCTACATACGAAGTCTGATAGCTATAACGATAAAAGGACATGGAAGTCGTATTCTCACATGTTCAAATACAGTATGTTATCTTAATGCTAGATTTTATGTCAACCCTGGATTTTGAGGCAAGTGTCTTAGTCTTTTTCATTCGTTAAGAAAAGGGCTGTAGTTCAAAAAAGCAAGAGGAACTGATAGAGGAATCATCTCTTAAATTGTTAAATGTAGCAAATTTGGTTTATCGTTTATGCTTGTACCTGTATTCCCCAATGCTTACTGTAACCCTTTGGCAGTTAAGGCTATATGGTTAAACGAGTTTATCCGAATCATTAAAGGCGGCTGTATACATGATTTAGTTTCCTCGAAGAAAATTCAACCTACTGTCGTGTCAATTAAAGGGTACTTAAATATGAAGACATTCTTTCAGCGTGCGAAGAGCAATACTTAATAACGACTGCAAGTTTTCCTACAAATGCATCAATCATTACAAGTGGGTGAATTCTTGGCTACTAACATAACTCATGTTAACAAGAAAAACAAATGGATTTACTGAGGAACTTTGAATTGTTTGCCAGAATCTCTGAAACCAGTTTTGTGGACAGTTCCGGAAACACGAGTCTGGGGGACTCGATTACTGTACACGTAGAGCAAATTCATTTCCACTCTTTTGATGCATAAGCTAAAAGTAAAGGCCGATTCATTTTCTGCCAATTAAATAAGGTCTCCACGATTCACTGATTAATTGTGGAACCGTGTTCCACTAACGACTGGCATTAATGAAGTCACCTTGACCCTGCCAGTAAGTGCCAATTTGTCATTGTGCTATTTTGTGAGGACCTTATTAAATTCAGCAAATATCGTGTAAATGACGGCATGATGTAACGCGGCGCACTGACATTTTCGAGTGTTAATTTTGACTAAGAGGCAAGACAGTAATTTAACGCTATTGCTCCATGTCTATTTTTATTGCATTTTGGATGAATTTATTGTTTGTTGATTCACAATATTTGCCCATTCATTAGTTTATTAGTTCACCACTTTTTATGTAACCTACTTCTACACTATAACATGCATTCCCTCATATAACCACCAATAAATAAACACGTTCTGGGTGCATTGAACTAGAGAATTCTAGAGAATGAAGCGTAGAATTAAAGATCAAAGCTGATAACTATAATTTAACAACCAATGCAGATTTTCTCAAAAAAGCGCTATAATGCTGTATTCACAATGAAGCAAATGAAGACAAACGGTCGTTGACGCCATCTTGAAAACGTCACTTTTTCGGTTATCATTTTATCTTTCCATATATTATATAATGAATGCGATTTATTACGACAAAATTGGAGCTCTCGACCATTTCGTTTTTACAAGCAAAACGTAGAAATTATAGTAGAAATGACGTATGGCATTTTCAGCCAATTTGACTGCGCATGAGTGACGACCATTTTTGTCTTCAATTCGTTCATTGTGAATACAGCATAGCGATAATCTTTAGTGTTAAATCTTGAGTTTCTCCTAGACCGTTGATGTTTTAGAAATGTGACACGCATGCATGTAAACATGTATCTCAAGGAAGGTGATAGTTTAGGTGGAGTGCAATTAACATGTATATGCATGTATAAGCATGACGCTTATACATGCTGTTAATTGCGATATACAGTATATTTATGTAAGTCTACAATGCACAAGTAGTTGTAGCCCTGGTCATATATCTGCAAGTTTCATACATTGACTACACCAACACCAAACTGTCCGCTGGAACACTTTCAATCATACCAATAATGTTTAGAAAATTTTAATTTAAAATTAGCCAATTTTTTTCTTCTACGAAGTAAATTACATATAGTCACGGAGCTCTGTCTATCTGTTATAAGGAGATTAATCCGAGATCAATGTCGTTATACCAAAGTACACATTAATAGTCATTTATACGAGTCAATATTTCCGCACAGCTAGGTGACTTTATAATAATACTGACAAGTTCAATCCGTAAATGTTTTGAGGACATACTGTACATCTGCATTAATCTACGATCGATCTAAATTTATTTTAGTATACAGGGGCCATCCATTCAATATCCCGACTTCATCATGGTTTAAATTATTTATTCATTTCCCCCCTTCCTTTTTGATTGATGCCGAAATATATTATTGACTCCTGTGAGGAATTTATACACCTGCGAGATGGCTGATATATTTCCGGAAGTCTGATTTTGATTTCTGATAGTCCATTTATTAATCTTAAGGATCTCTTCCACTTAAGCCCCGCCAAAAAGTTAACCCCCGCCACCCGCCATGCTTCCACTTAAGTAATTATTATGCTATTTTCAATCGAAATAAGTTAATCACATATTTGTATTACCTAATTGGGGGCTCCGCCCCCAAGCCCCTACAAAGGGGTGCTAACGCCCCCCTTATACCCCCACCCCCCGCTGACATAACCTAACCTGACCTGACCAAATCTGTTCTAACTTAACTTGGAGCTGGCAAAGGTGGCGGGCTTAACTTTTTGCGCGGGAACATTTAGCAATATTAGTGGCGGGGCTTAAGTGGAAGAGATCCAATCTGAGTTCATCTTGATTTAATTTAGAATTTTTGATCTACTTTCTAAGGACTCCATCTTGGCGATATACAGTACAACGTTGATGCCAACATTGTATACAGGGGATTTCATAATATTATTGAAATCGCAAATCAGAACATTTTTTTCGTCCACAAAATTATTCGTGCAAAATTTGAAAAGTGAACGGAATTTCTCTTTTATTGGATTCAGGGCACGTACATCTTGTTGGATATACCCACCTCGTTTCGTTTACATTAAGCGCAGGGCGTGCAAGGCTGAGGGTAAGTTGATATTCGCGCGCCAACAGGGCGGCGCTGCAGTGCTTTTGCCATAAATACATCAAATTGCCGACACGAAGTGAAGTGAACCTACTTACTGCGCTGTAGGTGCGTTTGCATCCAAGTCACACAAATCCGGCAATCCTATTGGCTACCACTTAGCTACTGCCACAACTGCTGGTGTGGAACTACATGTACATTCTTGAGTTCCCCTATATGTTTGTGAATTAGCTCAAAGTTGCTTCGGTACTCTTGAGAATGGTCAGTTTAGGCGCATCCTAAATAAAGCGCCGTATAATTTAGTGAAGACCGTTGAAAAATAAATGGCGAAGCATTTTTCTCCGTTGTGTGTTGCGAGGCAGTAAACTTCAATTTCGGCAAATGGCGCGTGTGCGTGTGAACTATTTATCGAAAGGTATATTAAGGAAGAAAAAAGGTTTTTAAAGGGCAGGCATTAACTATATACCGTATATGACGTAAAGAGCACGATACCCCGCCTTTCTGAAGTGTCTAGCTTAATTATGGATGATCGACTGTAGTTAGGCTTAGCGGCAAAAAATCATCTCGGAAAGTTCAATTTTCGTGCCAAAAGATTACCCAGAATAGACGAAAATATGCCGTGATTCCCGTTTCTACTAATGATGGATTTTGGGAAGCTAGGGTAAAAGGCCCTGCACGTTTTTCTCTTCGGGATATCCACATACCGAGACAATTACTCGGTTTCCTAAAACAGGTGCTGTCTGTAAAACGATCGGAGCCCACGTACGTGCAGCTTCACTCTATATTTAGGGCTATGGCATTCCATTGATATACGAGATACAACAACTTCTAGCATTATTTGCGTATAGTTTGCTCCATTATATTATAGCGGTGCATGGGCTGCTTCCAAATGTTTAGTGACGTATCGAAACGGGTGTGTTTTAATCTGCAGTCGTTTCCTTCGTGTATCTTCCATAAATGGCTGCAAACGGTCACTTTCTGGAAAAATTATCAATGAACATAAGCTCTGAAAATGAAACTGAAATTTCCCAGCTGCCATGTTACTAACGAGACTGTTTATTATAGTTTTTCGGCATCTATTTCTGGCAACTAGATTGCCGAGGCTGTTTTTAAACACCGTTCTGATGAGTTATTATTGAAAAATAATAAGCTGAGTGAGCCTGCGTCGCTTAGCACAAAGCTATCGATGCAAAATGGTGGTGCCCACAGAGCTACATGTCTACACAGTGTCCAAAGGCTCTTGTACCGTACATGAAGGTCCTTCGTGTCATTTTTCCTGTCATCTTCTTATGCATTAGCGAAGAAATGGCTTAAGATATGCCGCTTTTACTACATCGTAAAGTAATTCTGTAGGCAGATCGAAGAAATGAAACGAAATATCGATGTACATTTTTCTACTTGTATGAAGGCTGAAGCTGTATGACATCGAAGAATTTATATTAGCGGTTCTCGGATATTTTACATAGGTGGCTGTAGATCACCGGAGTGGTTTACGGTGATTTGCGGCCCCGTAAATTGTTGCGTGGAAATTTCAAAAAATCCTTCATTCTGATTGGCTGAGCCATGTACGAGGAGCCGAGTGATCGGTGTGAGAAAAATCGGTCGAACAGAAGCACAACTGTAAACACGCGTATTTGTAGCTGGTTCCGTGCTTGAAGACAGTCGGATCTTTGTAGAACAGAAAACGCACAAGTACAGGATTCCAACTGCGCTAGCTACAAAATCGAATTCACGCTTTTGTCATCGTATATCAAGAAATGCCTAATGCGCATGCGCCGCCAGGCGGAATATAATTTTACAATTATTACTTCGTGAATCTACGCGTATTCTTGAGTACCGCTAATATATTTTGTAATTCTTGACTTCATAATTGCATAGAAACACCGTAATCCGCTATCGTTGTCATTGTTATGCATTGGCGACATTCAAGAAAGGTTTTCAAACATGAATAGATTTAATTGTATCAAGAACATGGTTATCAACATTCTTGCAAACGTTTCTTTCATCTTTCTGGTAATGTAAGGAATCCGATTTTCCAAACGTGCTCGTGTAATGAGACGTTAACATCCCGCGCATCGAAGCATGCTGCTAATTATACTACTACGCTAATGAAGCGTTATATCTAATTCCCTATGTTTTATTAAAATCCTTACGTATCATTACGGACTCGTGGAGTATGTTTAGCTAGTGTTAAAGTTGGTGCGCAGTGTAATTATGCTAGATGCCAGTGTTCATTAACTTAAAAAGCAGGCTAATGTATTTTAAAATATTAATCATCCAGATTAATCAGTTAAATTTGTCCAGGTCTGGTGCAATCTGCGACATCACGTGAGTGTTGTGAAAATAACGAAAAATCGTAAAGTCATTTGGAACGTTCCTTTACTCCTTTCTTCCTCAAATGGACGTGTCCCCTCCCCCCCTCCTGCAATCCCATTGCGGTCGCCGAGGCGCCGATGGACACCCACCGTGGTCATTGTCGTTAAAATGTGCCACAATCATATCATTACGCGGTTTTCAGAGCAAAGGTGCGTGTAGTTGTTATTTTTGCAACACGATGTATTTGAAGTTGGAAACAACCGCATTGAGTTCAAAGGTGCCTTATTGTTGTTGGTGCATCCAACAACCTGCAGTCGTCTAGAAAGCATTTCAAGAGCGGATACGAAATGTTCTTGTTTCTTGGTGCATGCATTCACTATGCTTGGCGGAGCAATGTTGCCTTCAATATAAAATTCCACTTTTTCCTTCCCTTCTTTTTCTCGGTTGGTCGATAGACCTTGTTAGTCGTCCTCTATTCTCGACAACTGAAACTGCGGAGATGCTGGATCTGATACAAGTAATGCTGAAAAATGAAGGAGAACAGTCGAAAGGAAAACCGAGCTGACATCGCTAAACGCGAATCAGTGTTGCTTAAAGGGAAGATGATTCGCTCGGCCTTTGCAGATATTCCGTATATAATGGAGTAAAATCATGACTGCATTTATGAGTTCTCTTCAGTATAGATCTGCTCGTAGCATCGGTTGAAGAATTCATGGCTGATGCGAATTCAGCGTTGAAGGCATGAGGACGCCGTGATAGTCAAATTATGTTATCATCATATTCATTGATGAGTAACTGGCCCTAGAGACGTCAACAATTGCCGTAGTGGTAATTTTTCACAAATTGACAGTTAATGATTTATGTACTGCACCTTTTTTTGGGTATTCCAATGTCTGAAGTGATGGACACCGGGGATGCATACGAGATTTCGGGATGTATAGGCTTCAAAGGACCGTTAAGGACGTTAGGCCTGGATCTAGTTTGGATTTTAATGGCATTGCGCTTTAATATATTGTATTTCCCGCTCTGACGAATATCGTTACAGTGTCATGGCTGCCACGGCAGTTCTCTCGAATCCATTATGTCCCTAACTGGAAGGATTATTGATCGGCGAGGAATTTCTTGAACTCGCTCGCTCTCTTTCTCCTTTATTTATTCGTCGAAACTTAAAGCGACAAAACCAGAGGAAATCCTGCTCTTGTCTCCGGAGGAACTTGCATTCATTATTCTAATAAACATTTGCAGCATTCTTACCGAGAGCATCTTCAACATTTGAGAATAAATGTATAACGCGGGATATAACTCTTCTGAACGTCTATATAGATTACAAATCTATACTCTTTCGCGATAAGTGCGTGATTATACGCCATGTAAAATATAATATCACATATAGAAATGTCGACATGAAAATTGGATATTCTTACCTCTATTTCACACTTTTCATATTTTCATCTAATGTTGTTCAGTTAATTTTTATTTCATTTCACACATCTGTCGTATACACAGTATAACTAAATCAAGATCCAGATTTTTTAATAGACAGAATGCACTCGTGGAATACTGCACAGTTTGAAGTAGTTAATAAATTCTTTCAAAAATAGTGTATATGCTTTTAAGATTCAGGTACATATAGATGCTATAGCAATTAATAAACGCATCAGTAGGCTAATAGAAGATTAGAACATTCATTTGTTCGGTGTTCATCGATGTTATCGTTTATCCTTAAAACTGATTCCCCGAAATACTGCATGTTATCACAGTATACGTAATACCAGTATGGTCACTCCGCGCATTACTCCTGTTCATCTTCGCAGCGCTAATTTTCCGACTAGCGAATAGTACCCAAAATTTCGTGTGAGAAAAAACTTGCATCAGGCGACAAAAAGGAGACAGCGTCTGCTTTATGTTAATGGATTTATCGCTATACGCTAATCCTTTCAAACGGATTGCTGTATATACTTAGCCAATTGGGCAGTATAGTGCAACCCGGTGGGTATCTATTATCCTGTGTCGAGCGAGTGACATGTCGCCTACGATACGATCAAATCCGTTGGAAAGTACTGGGTAGGCCACTATCCAGCGTATCAATTCTTGCGCTGCAGTCGTATTTTCTATACATGGGAACATGAAAGGTGCCGACACGAAGTGACCATACTGGTATTGTATGCTGTGATGTTAAAATAAATTTCAATGAGAAAGATTTTCAGCTCGTAATGCACGTTTCCTTGACCCCATAGACACTATAATAGTTTGAACGTTGTTTTGCAAACCTTGGTCTTGGGTCGTTTTTTTATCACGCGATCAAACGGTAAAATTTGAATGGGCCCGCATTCGATAAAAGCGCGGTATAATGAATTTGGGAAGAATATTGGGCGTCGACTAGCATAAAAAAGCTCGTAGGATGATTATTGAACGCTCTAGATATATGTACATTTTTAGTGAAACGTTTTCCTCTCAAGATAGACCTTCCTTCGTTTAAACGTGCCCTGAAAGTGGCACTAAAGTGCGTGCCGTAAATAGCGCATCTTTTGCACATCGCTGTCCCACCCATCATCAGTAATGCCGGATTTCCCCGCATTAGCCTTGACCCACCTGAAAAGTATGGTAGTATAATCGAAATTATTAACTTCCGATAGCGAATAGAGAGAGGGTATCGGACGAGCCTATATTTCGTAATGGAGGAGGATGAATTTACTCTGTATAATTAAAGCTATTACTCGCTCGGGCAACAATAATTGCTAACGCAAATAACTAAACAGCTGCATGCTGCACCTTGGTTTCATAGATAAAAGTTTATTGAAAAAATCCATTGATTTTTGTTATAGCGCATAAGCGAGCATTAATTACGGTAGCTTCTTCTTGGAAAATGGAAATGCGTTCTACCGTGTCATTATTTTTCGTTTGCATCGATTGCACGCTACGAATAATAAATGTCAAAGACGAAAACGACACACGACCCTCTCGGGGCCTTCTTATGATCCACGTTAAATTCAAGTTCTCAGATATTTCCAAATAGTTTTCCAGAAATCTTTTTTAACTGACATTGCGTTGCCATCGAGCGATTGCATGCTGAATATACTGTTTGATTACAAAACCATTGACTCTCTTCGTAGAAAAATGGTATGGTAGCCTACTGAGAAGATTATGCTATCTAAAGATAAGTTGTTTGATTTTGGAGGACATTTTCGTAGACGTTAGAATAGAATTAACAATTAAATAATACTTTGTTCCATCTGACAAAGCAGGGGGAGGGTATTGTTTAAATATTCTTTGGAAGTACTCCTTTTCAAGCTACTTCAGGATATTTGCCACTGAAAGCTACAGGTAGAAGTTCGACCCTGACGATCGTGTTTCTTTGAAAGGATGTCAGAAGAGAACTACATGGAAACACCAATGACTAACCAACAGCAGGATCTGTTGGCATGACCGCGCTTGTTTTATTCGTTTTTATTTGGAATTTTTATTGAATCTCGTTGAATGCTACTATTGCATGTGTATCGCCTTCACCGAGAGTGGGCATCCCCCACTCAATAAACTCATCAACGATACTATAGTATTCCATGAAACATGTATAGCTGATATTCCAATGTCGTACCATATCGTTAAACATTTACAATAACATTGTTTATGTTTGTTTGTTTATTTGTTAATTCTAACGTCTACGAAAATGTCCTCCAGAATCAATCAAATTAAGCTCGTATGAGGGTATCAAGATATGAGTTGATTTATAAAAGAATTTAACTTACTGAGCAAAAAAAAGTAATCTAACTAGATATGGTGGATCATTTCATAATATATTTTTGCTTTTCGTTAAAGATCCTAATATTTCATGGTTTATTAAAAAGCCAAATTCAAAATTTCCCTGAAAGCAATGCACGTGCGCTATTTTGAATTTTTTTTTCAAATTTAACAATGTTATTAAAAATTAACGGGTTGTAAACGCTCTTTTGGGTTACTGTATAAGCTACCTTGTATTATTCCCGTAACAGTAGTGTGCAGGTACTTGTACTGAAAGTACGTTTCAAATTTCGCAATAGTTATTTAAACTTCTATTAAAAAACCAATAGATAACGGATCTACTGGTATTTAATGGAACATCTTGTATGGAATTTAGAGAAAATAATTGCTTGTATATTGGTCTCCTTTGAAAGGTCATTAACAGAACTCAAAATATAAAGGCAAGCTCGTTTTTACGACGCTCTAACATTACACATTTTGCGACGCACGAGTTGCAAATCTGGCAGACAAAATAAAACCAGACTTATTACACTAATTAATGATGGAATGCAGCCAAAGCCTGACAATGTGTCATTGCCTATAGTTTTAACTTTTTACGTCTAGTTATGTACACCACAAATTCAGCTGAAAATTCAACCTTAATTTCCAGAGTGTTGCGTATATGCCAGGATGCATTCTTACGACACAATTCTGAGGTAATCTCAAAATCACGGGTAAATCACTTTCAACTGCCAGACAAAGCGCAACAATCGGTTTCTGAACTGAATCCCTGTTTTCGCAATTCCTGTTGCAAATTCTCTTTGAACCGGATCAGGGAGCTAGCATTTTGAGCTAAAAACGGATCCGATAGACTGGATTTTGGGAACAGTCACTCATTATTTCAAACAATGTGAACGCGGAAAGTTTTGGGTTTGCTTCTGGGTGAAATTGCGATTGTTTATACGAATTGAAGGTTTAGCGTAGTTCGTGCCAAGTAAATGCTGTAAGCCTGTAAAGCAGTAAAAAAGATTTTCATATGTTTACCGAATATTTAGGTAGGGTCGAAGTGACATTATTTTCTGTTGTCTCGGCCTGTGCCTTTCTTGTGTTTTTAATCGCAGTTTATCATTTAAGAATGCTCGTGTTACTAATATTTGCAATCAGTTTTTAAAGAAAATGGGTCGAAATACAGGCCTGGCCCGCTGCTGTTATCATCATCGTAAAATATAAAGCCTCTCGAAATAGTGTTGGAAGAGCATATGCAATGAGGCGCCGAAAAGCATGTCGTAAATAACGTGCTGAACAATATTGTTTGCGTAAAATAGTCCAGGAACACTCATGGCAATCTATTGCATAATGGCCTACGTTGTATATTCGCTTTTATCAAGTTTTGCAATATAATTGAATTCGGCACTGCTATTTGATAGCACTCGCTATCATGATCAAAAATAAAAAACGTGTTTACAATTTGAAGACATTTTTATTGTATTTTTTAGATCTATTTAAGAATAGCCTATAGGCGAGAGGCTAAAAATTAATTTTGTGAAAAACAATGTCGTCACTGCGATGCCGCTGGGCGACACTGGCGAAGTGCAATTCAAATTCGAATTATACCCGCTCGTGTCACAAAAATATTTCCCCTAAAAAAATCCATTCTTAACCCTTATAATATAGTGCTGAGTAAATTTAATTTGCTTATGTTCAATCGTTCACCGCGCTGTCTGATTTGTGTATTATTTGCTGAGGTTTTCCAAGCAAGCCGAGTGACTTGCGTTTGTTTCTGCTTCAACGGCTTTATAAGGAACGAAGTACTTCCACCTGCTCATCCCGTTCAACTACATGTATAAATAGCAATATTTGAAAATGGCGTTTTATCCCCATCTTCTTCTGTTCGTTATAGCGATCCGTCATTTAGCCTTTTATATCGAAGCCGGATTTGTCCCTCCAATTACTTTAATCTTCCGTGGTGCCTCTGGGAAGGTGAGGCGAACATTTTTCTTTTCTCTTCGCAATATACTTGAGCGAAGCAAATTTTCATCGATCCAGTCGCCAAATACTTTGTTCCAGACGAAATGAGCTACAAAATTGCTCCTAAAGTATAACAATAAACTTTTTTTTACCGAGTTTGTTAACAGAATATTGAAGAGGAACTGGGCATAAAAAGACTTTAGAAATAACTATTTCGTTAATTTACTGTTCTAATCACCGATACCTTAGCGATACCGTCGCATTACAGTATATAAAGAAGAGATGTATGTTTGTTTGTATGTTCCGCAAAAACGTTTTATCCACTCACCCAATTGCTCCCAAATTTTCCAGGAATACTTATTAACAACCGAGAAAAACCTTAGGGGGTTAGCGATCCCAAAATCATTAATTACCCCTTCCCTATGCTCGTACATTTTAGACACAAATACCCCCAATTTGACTCCCAATATGGCCGCGGTTCAATAGGCTGAACCACGTACATTTCGTGAAAATACGTTATCGGTGTTTTCGAAAAGGCGGCAGCAATTCGTATTAAAACTACTGTACGCTACTCAGCTATTCGTTTCCCCGATTGGTTTACAATCGGGGAAATGAATTCAGCGGCACAAGGTATTGATTATACTCAATTGGAAAACAGTATCGTCCAGTATTTTGAATGTTATCTATTTAAATAATATTTTGTACACAGGAAATTGTACACCAATTCAAGTACGATCTGCTGTATATGAGTTAACTGACTAGGAAATTGACTGAATGGCACTGTGGCATGTTCACGGTGGTTCACGGAGGTTCACGGTGACTATCTTTTAGAATGAGATGGTTAGAATAATGTCGACCAATTATTAGCGAGCGTGGAAGTGCTAGATACGGCTCCCTGAAACTGTTTCACAATATGGCGTGTTTATTCCACGTGTCAATCAACTCAACGCCGAAATAATAATCAGTAAATTTCCAGCTTTAATTTCAGACGTTATATAAAATCGAAAGTGCCATTACAATTAAGAATTACACTTGTACGTCTCATGATCATGAAAATAAAACTCGTCAACAGCTTTTCATATTTAACGATTCAAGAAATAGGTTTATATATAGATGTCGTTTAAGTTTAATGTCCTTATTTTTACTGTACATATTCACAAAAAAAATTGAATTTTCATGTGTATAGCATCATTTTTCATCTTTTAAAATGAAAATACACACATAAGACCAGTAGCCTATCGTTTAGTAACTTAGACGCATACGAGCTTGCAGAAAAAGTACCAGCGGTTGTCCATATTTGAGTTACTGAACTATTTGCTTCGTCATAGCTTTAAAGTGTTTCGCAACTGTCAACCTCCAAGGTTGGAATACGGTGAAAAATACTAGAAATACTTGGGCAAGTTTCCATGATCAAAACTCATTTGCTAAGACGGGTGCATATACAGCCAATGTTTGCAGCAGTCGTTGCCCCTTAGTGCAGCGTTGCAGATCGCAGCTCATATCACGGATTGCCTATTTCAGGGTGAGCTTTAACTGGGAGAAACAATTTGGGGAATTCCTCAATTTGTCTGGAAATGCTTTTTTTATCATGTACGTAAAAGTATTTAAAACTGTTAGTAATTGCCTTAAACATGCTCCAGTGCACGGACGACTCTAATGGGTCACATCTTTATCTTCTCCAGGTACATGTGTATGTGAAAAGAATTTTTTAAATTTAACTAATCATCCCTTAGATTAGAACCCAAATCTAAGTGGCTTATAGAACCAAAATGCCAATTTCCAAACTAGTTCTAAATATATATAGTGCTATTTTTAAAAAAGTGTATTCTATGTCGCCTTTGCACGTTTATATTTGCCAAAGTTTTGGTTGCTTATATAGGCGAAAAACTTTAACAGTAAAATGTTCCATTTTGAAAAGCTTACATTTGTTGGCAATAATCCGATATTTTGCGGTGCATTTTTCTATGAAATCCTCTAAACATTAGTTTAGGTTTAAAAACTCAGATATGATAAATTAAGGTTTACTTTAGAAGACGCCTCGATAGTTTTTTTTTTTAAATGAACCGTGGAAACACTACTTTCGCGAAAACGTATGACCCTTACCCTGACATATTTGAGTAATTTTTGGCATGACTATGTAGTTAATGGATACTTAAATATGTGTTTATTTGTTACAGGTCTCTTCCAAAATTAACAGGGGAGGACGTGGATGGAGGAACCGCGCTGCACACCACTTTTCATCCCAGCAATTTTGAACCTATCCCACATGACCACGACTACTGTGAACGGGTAGTCATTAACGTAAGTTAGTAGAAACCTGTTAGTTTTCTGCGTTAATCACGGCACTTTATAGATGGCTTTTAATTTTTAATAGTCGCACCTCACGACATCCACTGCATTTTCCCTTGTTTTCATAAACCGTTATTTTACCGTATTAGCTAGTATTAGCGTGCTAATTTAGTTTAAAGCTGGAAAATGCAACAAAAACTTCTATTTGATGATTTTGATTAATCTACACATTTTCTGATTGCGTATACAATAATGATAAATTTTGCTGAGATGTGATATACTCAGGGTACACAGAATTAGAGCAAAGAAGCTTGTGTGAAAGTTACTAAGGGTACTATAAACTCGTACAAATTTTGGAAAACGGTTAACAATTATTTTAACTGTTTCTTCATTTTGAAATTTTATTTTTAACCCATGAAATCCATAGAAACCTGCAAACAATATCTTATATCTTATGGATATAAAAATGTTTTTTTTATATACAAACTTGAAATTTAATTTAATAAAATCTACCAACAATTGTATTCTTGGCAAAAGCCTTATTTGTATTCAAATAATACAGAAATGATTTTTGTTATGCTACTAACATGTACAATTGCATATGTATACGTGAGCAGTAGATAGTGTTGATATTTCTAGAATGTTACCCAACGAATTGCAAAAAGCCACGCTTTCTATACAAGGCGGTACAAAAGGATGGGCCAGTGCCCATCGTTTCTACCCCATGTGCGCGTTCGCAATGACCTTTCGTAGATGTGTAGAATGGTTAGGGGACATAAGCACATGTGATGGCGGCTGCCCTTGGACCAACCGTTCAAGGTCACCGCGGCACTAACTTCGACACCGTGCTCTCAGCTCTACCAGTATAAATTGGAAAGTTGTAGAGCGTCGAAAAATTGGTTTAATGGTTCCATTTTCAACATTTAATTATCGGTCGCCACACAACTAATGACGTCTGTGCTTTTTGCATGTTAGCAACCTTGCATAACACTTCTACATTGCAGGAAAGCGCTAGCACCTAGTTTGTTTTAGGAATCTAGCTTTACTGTAATGTAGCGGTGTTATGCATTGGTGCAAACATACAAGAAGCCCACAAGTCATTTGTTGTGTGGCGATCGATAATTAAATGTTGCAAATGACATTGCGGTTAAACTAATTTGTAGACACCCTACTACTTTCCAATTCACACTGGTATAGTGCAGGAAGCGCGGTGTAGAAGGTAGTGCCGCGGGGACCTTTAACGGTTGGTGAAAGAGCAGCGACGATCTCATGTGCAGATTGTCCCCTAACCATTCTACAAATTTACGAAATGTCATTTCTATCGTGCACATGGAGGAGACACGATGGCCACTGGTAACTCCTTTCTGTACCACCCTGTATACACAAGTACATTATTACGTAATACATGTAATATAACATGCCTTAATACAAGTTGATATGCTGGCAATCAATATGTAGTTATTGCAAACCTATTCAGTTTAGTTCTGGTTTCCGCTTCCGCTTCTCTTTCACCTTGGCCTACATTGGTTAAGCAACTAACTTTATACTTCGACGTTTCTATAAATTGACACAGTGTGGGATTCATGGCGATTGAACTTACTCGCTGAAAAGAGAACTCATGGCCTCAAAAACCCAATAGTTGTGAATGCGAGTGTTACGCATGTGTTAGCCTATAAATAACTTTCGGCTGTTAAACATAAAAAGCTGGTTGTCAATGATGCTTTGTCATGACGTAATTTATCAAAAAGATCGGCGACGGAGACATTGAGATTTAGCTCATGAGTTCATGCAGCGACATTTTTTGCGCAGTATCTATTGCAAACGCATTTTGGTCGGTTACTAAAACGCCCTGTTTATTGAACAGTAAACCCATTCAAATCACACTTTTTCCCTACATTTTTTTCATAGTTGATATAAATAGAATGATAGCTTTTCGGGAAATATATCCTTCTCAATTGCTGGCAGTTTGATCCTTCGATCATTTACATATTTATTCATTTTTGCCTTAGACGGTATTAAATTAAGTCTTCTCTTGGCCTGAAGTTGTACATTTGTCACATGGACCGGGTCCCAATGAAAGTATAAAGGAAAGTATAAAAGAAGAAAATGCAGTTTTTACTCAGTCTGTTTTTAAGAGTTTCACTAAGTATGGTCGTCGTCTAAATTGTTAGGGAAATTCGTTTTCGCCCCCCCCCTCTGTGTTAAAACGAATATAGATTAACGTTATAATTCAATTTCAATAATTAAATACATTTAGGTAATTGTATCATTGGATAAGTGCAACATTCCTCGTGTTTAACGTGTTGCCCAACTCAACCCATTTTTCGCCTGCACCACCGATTTAATGTTTGATCACCTTCTACATGTACATTTTAGATCATGAGATCATCAACTGTATGTAAAAAAAAGAGAATCCAGTTTAACGAAAGGGAGATCAATCTTCGATCTCGCGTAATCAAGCAAAAGCTTTGCGATGTCGTATTATTGCTGTTATAAATCCGTTATATTTTTCCCCCGGTGTGCTATAATTAATTCCGGGCATTACACAAATAGAATTTTCCCGGAATTGGACTGCTAGGGTTTCCGTTTTTCTAAGCAATTTGAAGAGTTATTCTACTTAGCATTAAAAAAAACAACGTTTGATAACTTGCCAATGTTAGATATCATGTTTTCAATAGGTGTTTTATCCTAAAGCTAGATTTACGCGTGGAAAGGTTATTGATTTATGAAGCAATTGAATTTATGTGAAGATTTGCGTAGAACTACTTAGAGAAAATGAGAAAAAAGCCCTGCAAAATTACGAACAGTCCCGTTTGGTTTCTAAGTTCTATTGGATTGAATATTTTTGTGCGCATTTTTCTACAACATCGGGTAATGCATAGACGCATTGAGTGGGTCGGTCCAATTGAGCGTGGCCCAATTCCGAGAATAAGCATCTTAGGAATTTTCCCCAACGATGTTTCTGCTGTATAATTTCATTTTATAGGGTAGTTTTGCAAGCACTAATTTTTTAAATATGGTGATTAAGCTCTGAAAACAATTAGTAATTTATAATCAATTGAGCCCATTTTTCTCGTTTTAGAGACACGATGTTCTTTCAGTTGAGGAGCATAATTGCCTTTTTACCCTTCGTTTACCACGCTGGCACCCAGAAAACGACTTACGACAGCAATTTTGGGCTCCTTTAAATTAATTGGATGTGTTTAATTGCTTTAGTTCGCTGATGGCACTTTTCCATGCATTAATTTTCTCCCGTCTGCATGGTTTTCCTGAACAGCGAATAGGAACTTCTCTATATACAATAGTTCTTAAATTTCGTTATCATTATTTCACTAGTGGGAAATATGGCTCCGGAACAGTCCGTGAATGACCACGTTCAATTTTGGACCCAGATTCACCTTTAATTCACCATTTACATGCACTTATACTGTCCAGTCAGACTGGTCAGTCCATGGAAGCTTGTGTGCGTGTATTGCTATTAAGAAAATGAGGAAGCTAAAGCAACGAGTCCATTCTGGTAATCTGGATGTTGATCAATATGGTTATCCTAGATTACACGAATAAGAAAAACAAATCTGCTATAAAAAAACAACGCGCATGGAGGAACTGATCTGGTAAACACCGAAAAAATGTATTGCATTTGCACAATGTCCTGGAGAAATCCTTGTTGATTATAAATTTATAATGCTGATGCGTTGAACACGAGCTTATTTACAAATTCAGGAAGTTGGATCTGATTAATAAAACAAACTG
>JAQGBX010000792.1:0-30623 GCA_034698745.1 Megaphyllum sjaelandicum
CTTGAAGAATGGCACATGGGTGCCGAAACGTCGTTTTCTAATTAAACGTTTTTTGGTCGTGTATACTCCTTTATTAAGATTAATCCATGTACTTGTTTTTCTTCAAAAAATTGCTTTGCTTCTATAACATACTCGCGTGTGTAATTTTGCCAGTTTCAAACATGATATAAGGAAACAATTAATCACATGCATCTATGACGTTATCATTTCAAATAATCGCGTGACTAAACATGTTTTTAATTAAATAGATAACAAAACCACCAATATTGCCAAAAGGATTAAATATCATCGGCTTTACCAAGAAATAATTAAAAAATGAAATTTAAAAATTACTCAATTGAAATAATACTCTTTAACATGAAAAGAATTGTCATTCTAGCATTAATTGGCTTTGATGGCGTATTTTAATTATTTTAATCGATTTCTCACGTGAATTCAAACATGCAATTAAGGAGATTAGCATCGATTTGGCTCATGGTCAATCGGGTTTTTTAAGACAAACAGATTTGCAATACATGAACTGTAATGGTCGAGAGAGATAATCACAATATATAATCATTGTAAACTATTGTTTGGCCATTGTTTCTCAAATTTTAGTAAAACCCTTCGTTAACTTCACAAGAACAAACCACGGAAGAAGGAGCAAGCATTACCCTTTTCCTTGAAATCCGCGCCATAATCCTCCTGGAGACCCAGAGGCAGTTTCTTCCAAAGCCTTTCAATTTCATTCTCCCAAAAACTTGGCTCAGTCATATTGGTGTGAAAAAATCCAGGCTCGATGATTGAAACATGCACCCCAAAGGCTTTCATTGCCCGTCTGTAATTAACACAAAACAGAATAACTGTTAATTTCGCAAATAACTATAATAATATTAATTTTACAGATACACTTTTCGTTTCTTTTATCACGTGGTAATTCACATTGGTAGTTATGTATAGCTTAATTTCATGAAATAATTTTTGTTTTGCAACAACTGCTATTTACATTTTAATTTTTTTTACGATATTCGCCAAGTATACCACAGCAGATATCAATGTCGATATTGATTAGCAGTTTGCTTGGCTTATTTTTGACATAATTTGCATGAGATAGAAAAAACAATTAACCAACTAAGACACAAAAGAACAAATGCAATGACATTCGATCGGCCCATTTTAACCCGTTATAAATTTTAGTTAAAAGTTGGAAACATGTATTTTCTTTAAAGTGTCCTACAATGAGATCCTGGGTCCTGCTGATCTTGTGCAGGTACATGCTATACCGCTAGGTGACCAAAAGTGTACAAATGGGAATATTTTTTGGCTTTATAGTCATATTTTAGACATTTTTTGAAAACTGAAAGGCCTTTAAACACTGTATGCAACTGCGGATATTTAGAAATTCTTTCCTGAATGTGAAATTAAATAAAAGCCGTAAGTATCTTTAAATTTCTATATTTTCAAATACAATGGAACCTTATTATTTCGACGAACTAGCCTAAAAATAATGTCTGATACGGCACTGCGTTCTAATTTCCAGTCCCGGACCTAAGGTATAAAACGAATAATGCTGAATTATTCGTTTAAGACGAACTCGGATATTAGAAATTTTCGATTGGGTTCTCCCAGAAATTTCATTTTCAACTTCCCTGACTTTTAAAGGTTTCAAAAAAAAATTCCCTGACCAATGAAAACGTGAAAAATTGACATTTTCCAAAATAGACACTGGAAAATATTTTTTTAAATTTACTAAAGACAATTTTGAAAATTAAGACAAATTTATTTAAAAATTTAAAAAAATAGCATGAAAATTTTGTATTCGGAAAATGTTGAAAATTTGTGCTCAGAAAACGTAGGAAACTTTGCAATTTTGTCCTTGGAAAACCTAAAGAATTTTGAAAATTTGTACACGGAAAACGTGGACAATTTTGCTAATTTGTACTCTGAAAACGTGTACTATTTTGCTAATTTGTACTTGAAAACTTGGAAAATTTTGCCAATTTGTACTAGGAAACGTGAAATTTTTTTCAAATTTAACTCAGAAAACGTGGCAAATTGTGTAAATTGTACATGGAAAAACTGGAAAATTTTTGCAAATCTATATTCCGAAAATGTAGAAAATTTTTCACATCTGTTTTCCTAAAATGTGGAAATTGAACTCGAGTTAAATCTATCGTTATCGTTTGGAAGATTATTTTAACGTCTAATCACATTCAAAAAGAAAGACTAATAATAAGCATCCGTGTTAGCACGGAGCTCAGTCAAAGGTTTAGAATGATTATGCCTACTTCTACAGTGATTGTTAGGCATAAAGATATGGGAGACAGGATGTAAATTAGAAGGTTGATTTAAACGTGTAAACAAGCCCATAGATAATTTTTCTTGTCTTTCCCTAAATGATTCCTAATTTAAAGAGTGAAGTATCTCTGTCCCACTTGCCAAATGTTGGTAGTTTGCCTTAACGAACCTGGCTGCTTTCCGTTGGACTATTTCCAATTAAAAAAAATTATTTATCCTGTAGGGGTTCCAAATAGGAGCGCAGTGCTCCAACATAGGGCGAACCAGTGTTGTGTAGCCAGTTTCTTTAACATTTTCTGGACATGTACGAAAAATGTGTTGAACAAATCTTAGGCGTTGATTCGCTGCTCCAATAATTTTGGTAAAATGATGGTTCCAAGAAAGATTATTGGAAATATTAGAGAGATTTTGTGTGATCGTTAATTGTAAATACTGTCATTGGCCCGCGCTTACGCGCATGTGACGTTTCACACGATATAGCAGTTTAAGGTAACGTAGCCCCATTTAAGCAGGGCGTAACAATCGTTATAGGACATTATAGTCTAATTTTGGTAAAGGGGGGCATCTAGAAATGACGAAACTCATTTAGGGACGTGGGGGATATGCTGAATTTGTGACCATAGGGGTGGGAGTAGACGGCTGTCGGTGTGAAATCACGTTTTTGTACCTACAAATGATAAATCAGTCCACTTTTCATACAAGGTTGATCCAGTGCTCCGTGTAAAGTTATTTTAAAATTTTTTAAATAGTGTGCACATTTAATATTAAAAGGTAAACCTTTCATTTTACATTTTATATTTTATAACACTTAATAAAATTATAACAGGGCAGAATGTCCATGGACTGATGCAGGGTACCCACAAACCTCGAAAACCGGGAAAAGTCATGGAAGACTAACGCACGTCATTTGAAAAAAACAGGGAAATTCCACGTACATGTAGTCATGTTCTTGCGACTGAAAAGTAATGCTTCTACATGTTTAGCTCAAAGGCTAATTCACGTAATTTCAACAAATTTTCCACGTTTTTAATAGGTGCGCTAATTAGTGCGGATTATTGCGTCACCTTTGCCCTTTTGCTGGTGGCCAGCTGACATTCTTTAGACTTGAATTGTCACACTCTGTTCTTGCCAGCCGCGACGATCACATCGTGCAGATGATTATCCTTAAGTTTTTCCCTGAATAAACCAATTGTGTTTATTTCACCATGCAAACATCGTTTTGGACTCTGTTTATGCATAAATCATCACAAACAAATTTTCCGCAAGTTCCGAGGATATAATGTTTTATGTATAAGTGTGTATTTTTTATCTCTATTCTAGCTAAAATAAGAGCAATGTTGCTAAAACCCATAAATTATTCCTTATTATTGATAGATGAATTGCACAAATTTAAAACCTAAATAAAAAATTCTTTTTTTTTGAAAATTAACAAAGCTTATCGAATAATTTTATAGATATTTTTAAGCAAAGTGATTGCACATGCAAAACTTATAAAAAATAACCTTTCATTTCATTGGTTATTTTAAAAAAAATTACATGTATTTGTTTGTAATATAATACAGTATGTAGATTTTATAAAATTAAACAATAGGTTCATTTTAAAAACTTTGGAATATTTGTTTAAAAATAGGGAGGGGGCCCGGGAAATTTTCAAGCACCTACATTTAAAATTCCTCTCAGAGGCCCTGGCGGAATGAGATGGAGCGAGAGGCAATGGCTTGGCTTGAAATGGCAGAAAGGTTTGAGCAAGCAGCGAAAGTAGAGGCCAAACTTAACGCCTGGCAACATATATGCAACATACAAGGAACTATAGGAACATAGGAACTATCCTAGCATTCGCCTAGAGGGATTGTGGGAAACCATGAAAAACCACAATCGAGGATAGCCTACACGGGAATCGAACCAGGGTCTACCGAATGCAAGACAAGATGGCTAACCTTCAAGCCACCTTGCTCGGTATTCGTAATACAGTAGAACTTCAATTATCTGAACCAATTAGGACCGGACCCCATTCGGATAATCAAAAATTCGGATAATTAGATTTTTTCCGAAAAATGGGTACATAAATTATGTATTTTAAGGAAATAAGAGCTTATTTTCAGTATATTGTATGCATTTTTAATTAATTAAATGAAAAGACAACACTTTTACATGTTAAATAGTGTATGTACTTACAAGTGCTGTACATTAGTACATGTGCATTGTAAATGAAAGTCATTGTTTGCTGAACATGTCGGTCAAAGTAAGGTGTTTGACTGTCTTAATCCGTTTTTGGGCAGCCAATGCGAATCACAAGACATGTACACTGTACATGTATGTACGTTTCCGCCTTAAATTTATTTTCTGAAAGTGATTCGGATAATCAGCGATTCGGATAATTGGAGTTCTACTGTATATACATTGGAAGTTTGCAGAAAAAAAAATAATAATAATGCACTACATAGGAAATTGAAAAATGTATATTTTTTTATCAAAACCAACATTTTTTTGCACGTAGAAAAACTGCCAACATTTTATAAACATTTTCAATAAAAAATAAGCGAAATATAGTAGCTACTGAAAAATACTCAGACATTGAAACCAGAAAACGTTCGCTGAATTAACTTAACACATTTATGCTGATTTCTATACTGATTCTTCAGCTTAATTTCTAAAGAATATGACACGCAATAGAATTTTACAGCAAATTGGGCACCCATTTTAAGTAATTTTGTATTTATGTGTAATAGATAGTGCGGGAATAGAAATTTTGAAATATGTTATGCAGAAATGAGTTCTTATTTGTAAAATCTTGAAAATCCTTTGGTTGCAAGTAAATTTAATTTAAACAATCAAACATTTACTTAGAAAATTAGAAATGTTTGTTGAAAATAAGCATGTTTATAAACATATGTTGCCTGATTTACAAACCGTAATAAATTATCAAATTGCACTATTTAAGTACTTTTAATTGAAATTAATCACCTAAATCTTTCACAATGAGATTCTCAATAATTTTTTTTTTGGGTTGGCAAAGAAATTTGTTTGTTAGTTGGTTTTTAATTACCGGTACATTAATGTGTCGTGATTTATCGGCACCTCACATTTGCAAATATTTGCATTACCTAAATTAACAATGTGCAAACCACACATTTAAACTATTAAACCTCAAGTTTCGTTATTCCCGACTTACCCTGTAATTACCTTTTAATTAAAATGTTAACTATTCCTGTAAAGAAACGCTAACAGTTTTTGGCTAAATGCCAAGAAGGACGCCAGAAAAAATTTTAAGTTTACTGTATATTAAAGAAAACTTCAATTAAATTAGATTAAAATCACCCACCTTCAAAATTAACTTCCGCCAACACGGGGGCGCTGGTGGCTACAGCGCCGTCTGCTAAATGCGGGTATTTCAGGATAAACCAAGCAACCAAATTGCCTGAAAAACAAAATAATCCTATTTAGTTTTTTATTGTTTTGCAAAGTCAGGGATTAGATTGGGAGATTATTAATTCATTGGTCATTACCAGCATAGGAACCTCCAAAGATGATGAACTTGGAATCTTGGGCACCATATTGTTCGGCCATTGCTGAGCGGAAGTAAGCCACATCGGCCAATGCCTGCTCACTGCTAAGGTGCTTAAGGTTCTCCACGCTCATATCCCTGAAATGTAACCGGATGTCAGCATGTATGCAAGAATTAAGCAACTTTCTACAATGGATTTTACAATTTTTTTAAAATGGACCTTATGCAGATTTCCTCAACATAAAAATATCACGTGACATTACCCGGCGGCAAGCCGGAGGTTCGTTCTTTTAGTTGTTGATTTGGTGAAAAGATCACGTGATGTAGTCACAAACGTAACTCTACATAAAGTTCATGTTCACGTGTTTCAATTCTTTTTAATAACGAGTTTGGAACAACACATGTGCTTTCTCCAAACACGCAAATAACCAAAAATAAATTACGGAGTTGGATGGCTCTCTCCGTAGTAACGATGCTCCAGTTGGAGGGCCAATGCTCCAAATTCTTGGGCCCACGTAATCCATTGACCATTGGCGTTCCAATAGGGGCTAGCGGTACCCTCACCACTAATCATTATGAACACAGGGTTTCCAGGCTTGTAAAAGGTATCGTTCACGAAATATCTCTAAAAAAATGGAACTCAGATAATTAAACATTAAAAAATTTAACGAATCAAGGTGTGATATAACTTGTTATTCTAGAAAAAAATCCCACTAAAACTCAAATAATTTAACAATAGAGTAAATGTTTAAAAAATAAGGAAACGAGGAATTAATGCGTGATGTTTTTTCAATGTAATACTTGACTAGATTTTAAAAAGATCTGTAAATATTGGAGACATCTGAATTTAAAAATGTTTGTATTTTTTCATAATTGTAAATAGCAATGTTGTAATTAAAATTTTTGTAACTTGTAATTTAAAATTTGCCGTTGTAACCTATTTCTGATTTCTTAATCTGCAGTATAACAATCTGATAACATAGAGATATTCAGTATACCGCATATCAAGATAGGTGAAAGATATGTAATTGCATCATTTTGCATGGTTTATTTTTAGAAAAATAAATAACATAAAAAGTTCAAAGTTCAATTACCATTTTTTGAGTTTTAAATACATGTACATTTTGAATATTTCACATTTCAAAGTTGTCTTGAAGTAAAAGATTGCAATCGTGAATGAACCCGTTCACATTTAGTTTATAAATTACCATTTACTGTATGTATTTAAAAATCTTAAGGGTGCTAAAAAGTTCAATCAAAGTAATGTAGGTAATTTGAATAATTACACGTTGAATATTACCTGGGTCCACATTTGGGTGTTCGAGTCATCGAAATGATCAAACCTCTGTTGAAACAACAGGGGTGGTGGGTAATCCCCCACCATCTTCGGCTTGTGATGGTCAGTGTGCCAGTATCGTCCATGTCGATAGCCCAAGTTGTAGCCGAGGGTCATCGACAGGTCGCCGGCGCATAAGGCAACCAACAGGAGGACTAAAACACGAGCCATAGCTCAACACCGGAACAGGATCAGGAATGGAAACTTTGGAAGTTGTTTCACACTTTTAGATGGATAAAATCAGGCTAGATAACGGTATCAAACCTGACACGATGAAGCTCAAATGATAAAACTGTACTTGGCAAATATGAAGAACCATAAATGTCAGTTTAATGCAATTTCCATTCAACTCAGTACTCTAGAGCCCACAAACAAATGCCATTTCAAGCTTCTGAATTTGATTAATCCTGATGCATACTAAAAATATTATGATTATAAGTACATTTCTCAATTACTAAAAAAGAAATCCGGCAATTTAGTTCAAATTTTGACTTATTCCATGATTATTGTGTGATCTGCTTTAAATATCCACCGTAATAATGTTTTTGGACATTTATGCCATCCTTCTGCCAACTCACAGCACAATTTAGAAACTGCAGGATTTTCACCTTTGTGGACTGTAGACAATTTTCAGTTGATTGAATAAAGTTAAAAAAATAAATCGACATAAGAATAGTATTAAAAATTGTCTATAAAAGCAAGAAATCTAAAATAACTCGAGGCCTAAATGTTATTTTAAGGAAAACAAATGATAAAAAGAACCGAATTTCAGCATAATAAATAAATCAAACATGAGTAACAAACTAAACTAACCAAAAATAAGTAACTAAACTTTAGTTATCTACCAACAAAATTAAATTCGACCAAATTAAATATGACTTAATTATGGCAAAGTTGTATTATTATAAATAATAATGCAATATTTAAAAATACTACATTTTCAGTTAAACTGGTAAACGAAATTTAAATTTAAAAAAAATTGCAGAAACTTATTATTTAAGGTTAATTGGTCGAACTTTATTGATTTAAAGTTAGGTCAAATTAGCTGAGACTTATATAACTACGGAAGATGTTTTCAAGAACCTCATATCTATCTGAACTTCATGCAAGTGTATTTTTAGAATTTCGCACAGAGATTTCAAGACTACATCGAACATCATACATGTACTGTACATTGGCCAAGAAGTGCACAATTCGTATTACTGTAAAACGAGTATAATAAAAAAAATTTCAATAGCGACGAAATACACCTGGACAAATCAAGAATGAAATCTATGAGCATTTAGCAGAATTTTAAGAACTGCATTGAACATTCAACACAATAATATTTTCTACGTTAAATCAATACAAATCTTTCCGATAACTAAGGAAGTGTGCGGAAATAAACAACTAGTTCGTGAAACAAAGGAAACGCTACGATTCAACATGTACGACGTCCGCTTCTTACTTCGCCGCATTTCATGACCTTTGACATTAATCAATCTTCCAACCAAGACGCGATTGGTATTTTAATTACTTGCCGAGCTTTAATTAATTGAGACGGGTCTGAAGGTTTATCCATATACATGTCAGAACAATGTGTTGCATCTATAAAAACAACCAATGGGTAAGAGCACGTTAGCACTTTAAAAGTGTATTTGAAAAAAGTGTCGCCTTGTGGTAAGGGTCTGCAATACCACTACGCGACACTCTTTCAAAATTAAGTGTTCAAGGACTTTTTTAATTACTAACGTGCTCGTACCCAGTGCCATCAAACCAAGAAAGCCTCTGAGGTTTCGGAAAGCTTCAACAATTTGACAAACTTCGGAAGATTTCTTAAAAGTTATGCCTACACTGGATGAAAATATGGAGGGACTTTCCGTTTCTGTTAGCCTACTTGTTCTTTCAACGTGTTCCAATTATATACATAAATCATAAATGTGTTGAAAGTTACTTTTTTGTTTTTGGAAACAGAATACAAATTTCTCACAGGTTTCCTGTTTCCATAAAAAGCGGGAAAGATCGAAGGAAGTTGTGCCACATTTTATTTCCTAGAGTGCTGCAAAAATTTCGCAAAAACAGTCATTTTCGCCAAAATCGTAATTTTGGCAAAAACGTTCATTTTCGCAAAATTCGAAATTTTTCCAAAAATCGACATTTTCGTAAAAATCATCATTTTCACATAAACTGAAATTTTCCCCAAAAAAGCCATTTTCTCAAAAATCATCATTTTTGCAAAAATACACATTTTCTAAAAAATTGTCATTTTCCCAAAAAACATTTTCCCAAAAATCCCCTATTTCGAAAAAATCACCATTTCTGCAAAAATCAACATTTTCGAAAAAAAAGTCATTTCCCCAAAAAAGCGTCATTTTCCTAAAAAGAGTCATTTTTGCAAAAATCGTCATTTTCGCAAAAAATCGTCTTTTTCCCAAAAAACGTCAATTTCGAAAAATCGCCATTACACCAAAAATCGCCATTCTCCCAAAAAGCAACATTTTCCAAAAAAAACGTCAATTTCGAAAAATCGCCATTACACCAAAAATCGCCATTCTCCCAAAAAGCAACATCGTCTTTTTCGCAAATATGTTCATTTCCTCAAAAATCGTCATTTTCGCAAAAATCGCCATTTTTGCAATAATCAACATTTTCGCAAAAATAGTCATTTTCCCAAAAAGTCATTTAAAAAAAAAATCGTCATTATCGCAAAAATCGTCCTTTTTCAAAAAAATCGTCATATTAAATTCCCAAATATCGTCATTTTTGCAAATAACTTCATTTTCCCAAAAAAACGGCTTTTTCCCCCAAATCGTCTTTTTCACAAACAATCGCCATTTTTGCAAAAACATCATTTTCCAAAAAAATTGCCATTTTCTCAAAAACCGTTATTTTTTAAAAACTGGCCTTTTTCGCCAAAATCACCATTTTTTTTTGAAAAAAATCAACATTTTCGCAAAAATTGCCATTTTAACAAAAAGCGTCATGTTCCCAAAAATAGTCATTTTATCAAAAATCGTCATTTTCGCAAAAAAAGCCTATTTTTCAAAAATCGTCCTTATCGCAAAAATCGTCATATTCCCAAGTATCGTCAATTTCGCAAAAATCGTCACTTTCGCAAATATCGTCATTTTAGCAAAAATCGTTATTTTCGCAAAAAAACATTATTTTCCCAAATATCACCATTTTTTAATGGCGTAAAAAACCGCCATTTTTGCAAAAATCAACATTTTCGTAAAATTCGTTATTTTCCCAAAAAACGGCTTTTACCCAAAATCGTCTTTTTCGCAAAAATCGTCTATTTTCAACATTATCAACATTTTGATAAAAAACGTCATTTTCCCCCAAATCGGCTTTTTCGCAAAAATCGCTCTTTTTTTTCTTTTTTTTTTTTTAAAAAAAAAGTCATTTTCGCAAACAAATCGTCATTTTAACTAAAATCGCCAATATCCCAAAAATCGTCATTTTCGCAAAAATCGACTTTATCGCAAAAACGACCATTTTCCAAAAAACCGTCTTTTCGAAAAAATTGTCATATGCCCAAAAGTCGTCATTTTCCCAATAACCGCCATTTTTCCAAAAAAAATTCTGTATTTTTTTTTAAAAAGCCAATATTTTTCCAAAAATCGTTTTCTTAAAAAAGGCCATTTCCATAAAAAAGGCCATTTTTCCAAAAAGTTGTCATTTTGATAAAAAAACTGAACATTGTAAAATAATGGCTTTTTCATAAAAATACTCCATCTTGTAAATAAATCGTCATTTTTTTTAAAATAACCGTAATTTTTAAAAAAAATTGTCATTTTCATAAACAAACGCCATTTTTCCAAAAAATCAACATAGAATCTTAAAAAAATCTTTTTTTTTGAAAAAATCGTCATTTTCATAAATATGCGCTATTTTTCAAAAAATAGTCATTTTTATAAAAAACGAAATTTGTCCAAAGAGACAAAAAAATACGAAAAAATTGTTATTTTTGGAAATATAACGATTTTTGCGAAAATTACGATAAATAAAAAAAATTTCTGCATTTTTTTTAAAAAAGCCATTTTTTCAAAAAAATTCTATATTTTTTTTAAAAAAGCTAATTTTTCAAAAAATCGTTTTCCTTAAAAAACGCCATCTTCATAAAAAACGCTATTTTCCCAAAAAGTTATTTTGATAAAAAGCTGAACATTGTAAAAAAATGGCTTTTCCATAAAATTACTCCATTTTGTAAATAAATCGTCATTTCTTTTATAAAAACCGCAATTTTTTTAAAAAAAATTGTCATTTTCATAAACAAACGCCATTTTTTCCCAAAAAATTGTCACACACATAGTGCTTTGTCACATTAAATACAAGTAATAGTAAAACAAAGTAACAAAGTAAACATTAGTAACAGTTTTCTATTCAAAATGGCTGCCAAAAACAATGTTTCTCTCAGGAATACATGAAATAACAGTATTTGATATGAATTTAAACCTTTAAATGGGTTTATTATAATTTTTTTAGGATTTTGACATTCGTCATATTCCATATTATCAAATGGAATTCCATGAACTAATTTTCCCCCAAGCATTTTATATTATATGCATAATATACTTTCATAAAACATTAATGCACAATACAACTTTTATAAAATTATTTGCCATTTCAACGTTGTCTTCTACAGTATATGTAACAACTTCTGAAAACAACGTTTCTACAAACAAACTATCCAAACATGCAATAGGCCTATTATTGAAAAGGATACCAAGAAAATAGTTATAAAAAAATTACTTTTTTTACGTTTAAATAAATTGATAAATATTAATTGAATAAAACACTAAAAACTTGGACTTTGAATACAGACCAAGAGTTTTACAGCAAAACCACTTACCTGGTTCCATGTTCGGACGTCTGTATTATTAAAGTGGTTAAATTTTTGTTTAAACCATATTGTTTTCAGGGAATTTCTAGAAACTTCACCTCTTTTCATGATCTGGTCAGTTTGTCAAAGATTACCCTAGCAAAATCCCGGTTCATCATTCACATTAATTGAAAATGCAATGCACAAAATGGCCGATCTAAATATCAAACCTCCCAAAATGCTGAATAAATTATTCTGAACACAAGCCTGCCTATTACCGTACGGACAAATGTACTATTCTATTCTATGTACAAATGCCTATTCTATGTACGGACAAATAAAGCTTGATGTTATTATTTTCGGCAGACAAGCCGAATTTTATATAAAAACGTTACTTTTAAAATGTGGGCTGAAACCTGTTAAACGGTAATTCTGATTTTATATTTAAACATTTATTTTTAATGGGACTGGTACCTGGTGAACACTGCATAGATTTCTGTGAACAAAATGAACACAACATGAGATATAAAACTTGAGGGTACATGCAAATAGAGTTTTAAGTGTCGGTTTCCCCTATCAATTTCTTACTAGCTGGTTTTCAGCTGCCTGTTTTTTCACTTGAGGTGTTCAAAAAGGGCTAACAGCAGCTTGATTTTCAGCGAGCTTGATGTCGTCACTGCGTGCGTTGTACAGGGTGGAACATCTTGCGGAAAACATTCCTGCCCATACGCATAATGTTTCGCATCTAATTTTTATCCTAATAATCAATCCAAAAAATCTGCAATTGCTCTTAATTTGTCTCTGAATACATTTATATACGTTTACGTCTCCAAGAAACAAATAGCAGTAGGCCTAGCCTAGGGAAATGCTGCAAATGCACGTGCTCTCTATAAGACGTATCTTGCATGGCGCCACTTTTGACCAATGCTGATCCGTGTGCCACCCTGGGTTCTATAAAATCGGTTTCCGATTTTGCAAAAATAAATCTTAAAAACAATACTGGTGACTTGCAACTAAATCTGACAGTGAAGCTGAGCCAGCTGCGGCTAGACTCTATTCGAATGCGCATGCGCTTGGGTACGTACAAGACGAGCTTTAAGTTTCGGTTTCCAGTTGCAAGCCCTGACTAGCGCATGCGAATTCGAATATAGTCTAGTCGCGGCTGGCTCAGCTTTTCAGATTTAGTCGCAAATCGCCAGTATTGTTTTGTAAAATAAATGTTAAAAACTATATAGGCGAATTGCGACTAAATCTGACAGGTTGCATTGTACGACTAAAGCTTAACTTATCTTAAGAAATGTATGCTTAGAGTTGGTTATAAATAAATCTGCAGTCCTTTATTTCGCAAAAAAGGATACACTACACGAGACTCATCTGAGCCCTGTTTGATAACACATCACAAGTCACAACTTTGTTAGCGCCTGCAAACTAGTTACAAATGCTACACTTGGGCGCCAGCAAGTTGGACACACTGGGAGTTTTTGGACAATACACTCCATCGGACATGATCACACGTAAAGCATGTTGTCTCAGAATAAAAGAGCTTTAGAAACGAGCAAAACTAGCTAGATATGGGATAATGCGGGGCTAAAGAATCAAGCCAAGACAAGCAAGCGGGTATTGAAAATATGTTCGGGCCGAAATGGGCAACCCTCAACATCGCTCTACACTACACTACTTGGAAATATCAACGAGCCCTCCCTGAATGCTGTCAAGGCACGTGATTGATACAACGGGCGATGAAATATTTTTTTGGAAAATATGACAAGATTTCACTTGGAAGAATTACCCTCATCTTCAAGGGACATACATAAACGGTCATGATAAACCTTTTGGTGGGACCTTTCATGATAAACCAATGATATTAGAAAAAAATGTTTCAAAATACGAGCCTTTGTTTGTATATAGGCCTAATATAGTCATAAAATACCATTGTTATTAATATACAGTTGAATCTCATTAAGAAGAATTCGATTAATACGAATTTGTGAACGTACAAACTAACTTCCTATCCCCGTCAGAAAGTCCTGAACGAATAAATTAACTCTTAGTTTCGGATGAATTCCGAAATCCAATAACACATTTTTGGCTAAATCGAATGATTTTTCGAGTTCGCAATCATTTGCACTATGTGCAGGTTGTACAGCTTCGCATTGTACAGGTGAAGAGGGTGTGTAGAGGGTCTAAAAGGGAGTCATTTGAGATAGGGAACCTATGGGCGCTGACGTCATATAACGGAGATAATGGCGATTCATCAGCCTTGTACAAAGACATGTGGTTTCAAAATGACGGCCGTCTGGCCCATTGGGGTGTAGACGTCGGAGCGTACCTAAATGAGAGGTTTTCTAGCAGGTGGATCGGCCGCGGTGGTCCTGTTGGGTGGCGCGCAAGATCTCCGGACCTGACATCGCCTGATTGTTTCTTATGAGGTGCAATAAAACAAATTGTCTACGAAACCCCAGTTGACAACGATTAACAGGACCTCAATGCTCGCGTTGTCATGGCTGGTGAGCACATACGACAGAGTTCGGAGATGTTTGTGAACATGCGAGGATCCTGGATGACCCGCATTGATAAATGCATTGAGCAAAATGGTGGCCAATTTGAGCACCTTTTGTAAAGTGGCGATTTGTGTCCTACACATAAGGAATGTCTTTTCAGTTCTGTGAATGTAATTATTATTCATTTATATGCACGATGAGTGCAGGTTTGCAGCATTTCAGTTGCGAAATAAACTTTTGTAGTGAAACAATTACACTATAAATCGCCATTATCTTCGTTATTTGACGTCTGCACCAATAGGTTCCCTATTTCAAATGACTACCTTTTGGTGTTTCTACACACCATCTTCACCTGTTCAATGCGAAGCTGTACATCCTGTATATATGTGACGTTAAAAGCAACTTTAGGGTACCTTCATAACGAGCTTCTTTTTTGTTTAGTGGCTTTTTTCAATTTCTTTTTCAGCTGCCTATTTTTCCGGTTGTTTGCTTCACAACGGGCTGATATTAGCGTTCTTGGTGGCGCCTCTGCATGCTTTGTACAATGTGAAACATCTCGTGGAAAACATTCTTGCACATGCGCAAAAAGAATAGCAGTAGGCCTAATAAAACGAGCGCGCTCTCTAGCAGACATATCGTACGTGGCGCCACTTAATTATGACCAATACTGATCCGTGTTCCACTCTGTGTCTAAAAAAACAGTAACCTTTTGCTGAAAAATAATGTTGAAAATATTCATGAAAACTTACGACTTTTTTAGTCTGCCTCAGCTTTCCTCGAATGCGCATGCGCTAGTGTATGCCAGTCGCTTTCGACTGAAAAAAATGTCGTTATGAAGGTACCCTTAGACAATCTGAAAAACTGTATGTTATAACTGTGAATTCCCCGATTAAGGCTGCTGAACCTTCCAAAAAAAACCAAAAAAACAACCTTCTATTAAAATATTTAGTATGTGGGGTAGGATATCATCCAAACTTCGACGACGCAACTTTTGTTCTTATTGTTGAAGTCATGTTTGTCTGATTTCTGATAATACGAATTATAGTTTACATGAAAACAATTTAACTTCCTTTTAGATACTTCTTAACGAGGTTCCACTGTAATATTTTTATAATTTTCTTCAATGCATATCATTTGGGTCAACAGTACATATTTCGACAAACATTTCACCATCCAAGTAGGAAAATTTCGGAAATACACTGTACATCATTTTCGATTGAAAAACTATTGCACGGCATAATTTCCGAACTAGCTATGCATATTCCAACCCATTATACATATTTTAAGTAATTTGTAATACAAAATGTATATATCTTAAAATAAAATGTCCACAAAAATAATGAAATCCCAACCACTTTCCTTGCCTTGTATTTAAAATTCACTGTACATAGAGAAAGATTAATTTTGTAAATGAAGACGAGATATAATCAGAAGAACAAACGCGAGATTGTGTTAAGTTGGAAAGTGAAAATAGTGTGCCAGATAAACATAGGATAATTAGCATTAGGAAAATTAGGAAAAGCTAAAAATTTGGAAAAGCAAAAATGGCCCAAAGGAGTTGTTGAATGCCTGAACCAGCGCAACTTTTGTGGCATGTTTCTAGTGGTTAATTAAAAACTATATTGTGCAATTTATACTGGATCCCAACGAGAACAGTATATTTACTAATATTGGCCATCGAAATGATTGCCGAACCCCAGAAAGGCTCACCCCAAGGCATCCTATAGGCCTTCATCGCTGCATTTTAACTGAAATTACAGGTTAAGGTACATAGTCACTAGGTGGAGCAGGATACTGTAAACAGTAGACGGAAGTACATTTACACAAGTGCCTGTGCCTTTCACGCGAACACAAAGAACTTTAAAACGTAAAAATACAATAATTATATGAAAATAAGCGGACTGTCCACTGCGTTAAGAGCACTACACCGGTTGGGCCAAACCTCACTTGCAACCAGCACAAAGTGATCAGGACCTTAGCCTCTTGAGTACCCATACAGTGGTCGCTGACAAAAAGCAAGAAGTAACCCATTATCATAGTGAGAGTAATGCTAATTCGATAAAGAATACAATTTGCGAGTCGAGAGTATTTACACTTTGTACAAATCGAACCAATTGACAGAGAGAGGTTGCCGAACATCATCCCTTCGTTCCATTTTCAGATTTCAGGGAGAAACGTCCACACTGGAGGATACATAGAGGAACTTTCTGCTTCTGAGGCTTGTTCCTTCAATTTGTTCCTATTTCTTGCTGAAATTTCCTTATTGTATATGGCAGCAGAAACAAAAGTTTACCTAAGTTTCCTGTTTCCCAAAAAACCGTTAAAAATCAAAGGAAGTTTAGTGACATATTAAAGTAAACATTTCTGTTTTCTGGAGTTTTGCTGATTCAGTGTGGAAAGCGTGTTGCTCTCTCCACTCAGTTCCTCGTTTATTGTCTAGAAACGAGCAAAAGTGGGAGTACGCTGTTCCTATTAGTTGTTTTTCGGTGTGGACTAAATGCAACTTTAGTAAAATGCTCCTAAAATGTGACGCTTCAGCGTGGACAGAATGTTCCAGTGTGTTTACAGATACAACTGGCAACAATCAACAACATAAAAATTTTCTATGCTTCCTCCAGTGTGGACGCAGTTCAACGTTTACGCAAATGACGAAATAAAAAGTTACCAACAGAGAGGTTTAACACCATAAAATACATGAAAATTCATACTTCCAAAAATTAAATAAAAATCAGACTTTAACACTTTTTTTGTTTATACAATAAATGGTGCTACAAACTCAGCTTGGGAAACTGCTTGATCTGAAGCATTAGATCAGCCTGTCCATCATTAAATTATGGCAAACGTCCGCAATTCTTTTAATTACAGTCCATGATGCGTCTGTCCATTTCTTTACCATCATACTTTCCATCTAAAGGATTGGAAGTTTAAACAAAGTCGACCAAAGTCCATCAACCTCTCTTAAATTTTCAAACATTGTTCGACTTCAACCAATCTACATGTTTAGTCGTAGAGATGGCCGTTACACACTGCAGCTCATGGCGTGATGGAGTTCAAATTGATGGTGTCCACGTGAGTGGAAGTGCTGGTATACTTGTAGGTGTTGGTTGCAGTCCGAGTCCTGTGTCTTTCGAGCGGGCTGGAGAAACAGAAGCAAGAGAATGCCTTCTGGAACTCCTTCCGAAACTTTTCTGCAATGAGACAAAGACGACTGTCCAAAGGGAGAAGTGTTCAAAGGGACAAGGGGACAAGGGGTATAAAGTGAAACAAAGACAGTCTAGAGATGAATGTCCATTGAGATAAGGGGAAGGTGAGTGACACGGTGTGAGGTGTGAAGAGGAAAGAGAGAAGGCATCCATGCAGTGAGTGAGAGCGGAAGAAGGACGTGTTGAGAAGGCTTCGAAGGCCACGCCGCCCACTGTCACTACAGAACAAAGAATGAGTAAAGAAGAACATGGCAGGAGGTGCAGAACTGTCCACGAGTGCAACATCAAGTTCGCTACAAGATGGCGTCCCCCTTCCTGGCATCCCTTCGAGCTAAGCGCAGTGCGTGGAGTACATCTTAAACCTGGATGTACCGGAAGAGGCCCTCCCGTCTTGGTAGCCACGCCGGCAATACATGCACTTAAAAGCTTTTGTGAATTCTTTGCGGAATTTGCCTGGAAGGAAACACAAGCATTCGGAATCGGTCACTACAGATAAGGGACGGTGAGAGAAAAAAAACATTGCAGAAACACATGCTCAGTCTGTGAAAATTGTGCGAGTAGATGTTATAACTTCTGAAAAAAAGCTCCTACCCCCGCTAATTAGCCGTGTTCAGCTGCAGGAGGATCCAGGAGGAAGGCAAGCAATGTATGCAGTACAGTCTGATTTCAAGCAATGTTAACGAAGCACACCCAATTTTAAAATCACATGGTTGTTCAAACGCCCACAGAATAGCAGGTCATCATAAACATTTTGTCCAAAGTTTCTCATAACATTGCTTCTCAAGAAATCTGAGTAAACAAGTCTTTTCAAAGACAAAAGTGCAAAGAGTCTATAACTAAGTCCATACATGAGGAATTTCTTGTTGCTAATTGTGTAATTTACTTTTGTTTATGTTTTCAGAAACGAGTGGCAGTTATTAGCAACAAGATTTCTGTATGTTTCCTCAAGTGTTGACGTAGCTTATTGCTCAATTAGCTTTCCAGAAACGTAGCCTACTGAGATTAATTAATAAATTAACAGGAGATTAACAATTCACTTAACGTAAATGTTTCCATTGACGTATTTTTCAAACTTACTAATTCCCACTGATTGATTTTTTAAATAGAAGGATTTCTTAAGATTTCTGTATCTAATCTTTTTGGATCGAAGTTGCGACTTCATGCAAAATAACGTGAACATGATTTATTTTTGTAAATTAGTAAAAACGTCAGTAACGCCGGCTGAGATCACATTTAGAAAAATACAGTGTATTAAAATCACATGATTGCAGGTGCAGTGATTCACGACAAACGACAAGAATTCAGAAACTACTCATAGAGACAAGCAATATAAAAAAATCAGAATTTGATGTTAAAAGTTGAAAGGTATCAGAGAAGACGACAAAAGTGCGTTTCATTTCTTAGAATGAAACACGTTCTGTAGAAGTATTCTTCATTAAAAAGGTGTATGACAAATAAAGAAATACATATGACGTGCTTTTCAATATTTTCCATGAACTTCTAAAACAATGCTGTAACATTTAAAAATATTTTTACAGAAACATGTCTCCCTGTCCATGATTAGACCATAAGCAACGGTACGATTTTAGAACAATAACCAATTGTACGCTGCACATCGACATTTAATCACATCTGAAGAAGGAATCTATAGGATTTACTCAAAACAAGCCACTTCAGCCTAAGCATGCCGATTGGGAAAGCCAACTGCATCAACATGGCACTATAAACTCCTTATCGCACATTGCCGTACTACTACAGTGTAGTATCAATCCTCTGACGAGGGCTGAATCTTATCCATCACAAAAAGACTCTCCAGAGAAAGAAGCCATCATGATAAGCCTTGTCTCAAAATAAGGGTGCTTTTATCTGGAGAAGTTTTACAGTATTTTGATTAGTGTTATCTAGAAAAGTAGAATTCAACACAGATAATGATACAACTGTTTCTATAAATATACAAGTATATGCACATGAGGGTGTATATTATTTGGCACAGAAAACAGGATAGAAATTTCTCAATGTTTGATTTTAAATTCCAGATTAACTTTAACCTAGACGTTCTCATGAAATGCTCCACTTTAACGAATAGAAGCGCCTCTTCTTTGTAAAGAAGAAGTCACCAGAAAAAAAAATGCCGCTCGAACTTCCCCAAGTAAAAATATTCCATAATGTTTCATACAAAAAAACAATGAGATTAATAAGACCTAATAAAGACCGTGTGAGTCCGGTAATGGGGTTTGATCAGATCCCATTTGATAGATATCATAACTATATATGAGGCATGTAAGCGGCCTGGTAAGTATGGGCGCCACATTACTGTAATATCAATTGATATTACATAAAATGTATAGGATCCACTACTATTGGGTCTCATATGTATTGGATCCACTACTTTAGGGTTTTACTGGGACAATATGCAATATGTTCAGAAAATAACCTAGTACTTCTTGCATCAGAAGGACACGTGTTTTATTCACGCACTATGCCATACTGCATTTTGGCACAAGAAAACAAAGCACATTGAGAAAAGTGCTATAAAAAATTTGTAGAAAAAATATGCTGATTCGAAGCTTCGCTTCCTAGTAAAGTAGTCTCACGCTGTTATTAATAGATAAAAGCATTATATTCAACAACAAATGTCAAAATCACGAACTCCTCCAGGCTTGCAGTTCTACGCATACGAGGGAATATGCCCATAGCTTAAGTCATCCTTTCAGCCCGAAATAAGCTCCTCGTTCCATTTCCGGCAACTCATCTTAGCAACTCCCTCACCGTGCTTTTTAACAATCTCAATCTTTTAACCATGGAAATCAACAAAGAAAGAGGCTTTCTTCGCGTAAAAGTAGATTTTTTTTTATATAAAAGACTAAGCGGTTTCAGTGAGTTGTTTTTGTTTCGTTAGCGCAGCGTGGCTAAGAGAAAAATCAATTCTTAATTTAACATCGGCTTGCCATCAAAGAGATGGTGGAGAATATGTTCCATTAGTTTTTATGTAAAGCAAATAAAGCAATAAAAACCGAAAAAAATTTTTTTGTGTTAAATTTATGCAAAATACGGTACTTTTACTTAGGCCGCGATGAATGTGTTCTGCATTCGTTAATTTAAACACGCATATTTTTATGCATACATATTTTGTCGTCTCCCCAAATGAATAAAAATGTCAAGCATTTTAAAATAAAAACATGTACATAAATAAAGGTAACTGCAATAAATGAACAGCTATATTTCTAAAAGGAGAAATACCTGAAATACTTTATTGCTGTACATATATTGCTGGGAATATACTGTACAATTTCATAAATAATTAACTAATAATTATAACTAAACTAGCAACTGCTAAATGCTTCAAAAGAACAATATACTGCTGTTAAGGTTTTTACCAAAGACTTCATAAAACTATATAAATGATTTATCGCTGCTACTTTAAATGTGCAAATTGCAAAATATGTTAATGCTTTGCTGTAATATGCTTTGTATTAAATATATTCACAGACTTAAAAACTAGGTAATTTGAATATCTTTTCAAATATTCATTCAGAAAACTGTTTTAAAAGCATTTGATTTTGAAAAATCCGTTTACAATTTATAAACCATTTCAATTTTAAAGTGTGTACATTTTTGTCTTATAAATTAAATACACTGATTGCACTCTTCTACATAATTTTCACAGAACGCCTGTTTATATGCTTCTCAAGGGTCGAGGACCTCTTAATGCCCTCATCTGTATAGATCAATGGTTCCGAAAAGTCATTGGACTATTGGCCACTTTTGGAGTCAAAAGTTTCATCATTACCTTCACTAAGAGCAATATTTCAAAAACACCCCTTCTTAAAATAAATAATTCATTAGACACCCTTCTCCCACTCATAACATCAGTCAAAACTGATACAGTGACAATTAAACTCTAATAAAATACAATATAAATATATTGTTTATATTATATATTGTATATATAATATAAATACTATCGGAATTGAAGCATTTATTTACAATCAAAAATTATATACCCCCACACTCTTGCCCCTGCCTTGCCGTCCCTTGATCCCTTGGAACCCACTTTAAGAATCACAGGTATAAATCATATTTTCGAAGTATTCTATTGTGTTGATCGAGTATCTTTCAAGATCTACATATGAAAATTTCATTGTTTCTCCTTTGACTTGCAATCCCTAGCCATTAAAAAAAATTAAATTTTTGCTAAGTATTTTTTTTATAGCATTCGAGCCATTCATCCATGTTACACAATTTATATTTTTCGCACATACGAATTCGGAAACAAAGGCACGGACCAATTTGGTCCCTCCTACTCTCGGAATTTGACGTCAGCCTGGAACATGCCACGAATAATATTTAGAACATACAAGTTCACTAAAGGAAAGATGATTTTAAGGCAAGGAAAACAAAAGAAAAAAACTGGACGTGCGTGGAAATTCGCAGCAGTCTTAATCTGGCTCGAAGTATTGTTATGGGATGAGAATTTCTATGGGAAACCACAAAGCTTTTCCATTTTACTTTGATCCCAGTGCATTTGATCTAGATTGTACGAGATCGATTTAACCGATTGTTTGAAGAATAAGATCTTTTAATGAGATCAATAAGCTGTCTTCGATCACCTTTTAATCTGGAGATGGTCTGTACTAAAATTCTAGTGATGGATGTTGTCAGGAACAAAATTTTACAAATATCTAAATCTCTTCATCATCAAAATTTTACAAATGTCTAAATCTCTTCATCGTCACACTTTTACAAATGTCTAAATCTCTTCATCATCACAATTTTACAAATTTCTAAATCTCTTCATCATTACAATTTTAATGAATGATGCCATCAAAATAATGAATGACGTCATCCTCAACATTTTAATGAATGGAGTTATCATAAATATCCCATTTTGGAACATTTTTGGGATATCTAAAACTCCGTAAATATCGCATATATCTAAAGGTTTGCCCATTTTGGATTTTTTAGTAAATTGCGTTTTTCATTTACCGATTTATGGGGCTAGTAAGCAGTTTCGAATGTCCCAAAAATGTCCCATTTTGGGAAATTCATTAAAATACTTTTGACACAATTCATTCAAATTCTGATGATAACGCCATTCTCCACAATTCTGAGGATGACATCATTTACTAAAATTCTGAGGATAACGTCATCACCAAAAATTTTCAAAAGGTGAATTTTTCAATTCAAAATTTTAATGAATGACGTCATCATCAAAAATTTTATGAATTACATCATTATAGTAAATGATGTAGTTATTCATTAAAAATTTCCTATATTTGAACATTTTTGGGACATTTGAAACTCCGTAACTATACCCCATAAGCTGGAGAAAAACGAAGTTTTTAGTCAATACATTTTCCAGCAGTTACTGTTTCACAAAACTGATGCAATATTAATTATTTCTGGAAAACTGGCATCGTCGTCGTATAACTGTTGACATTCCCTGTTCAGCAACGATAAAAAAACTTCTTTCAAGAAAGGCCAATTTTCAAAAGTGCAAAGGCTTCGCTTTACAGTATAGAATGATAAGAAAACAGCAGTTGACAAGCATCCTTTGGCCACCACACAATCAACTCGAAGCCTATTTCTGATAACGACAGAGGCCAAACTGAGACATAAATTTGTGTCCTTCCTTCATGGTTCTGCTTTTCGCACAAACATTAGATATAAAATAAAGATACCAAGAAAAAGAAAAAAAAAGATTCGCTTAAAGAGAGAATGCATCTCTATTTCTAAGAATATGTGTACACTTTGGGAGTTGGTCAAGGATTGGGAATTCCAACCTTAACAGCAATAAATTTGGAAGAATCGCCACGCTCGGACATCTGGCGTAATAGGTTGTCGAATGTATTTTGAGAATATTTTATTTTCTTATGGCTAAAGTGCTTCTTGGGATGCAGTAGCATACATGTACATCTAAATTGACCAGTTCAAAATCGTCCATGGATATATCAATGCGATCTCTTGCCTTTAATGTTAAGTAAACATCACTTCCGGATCAGTTTGTTCACGTAGCACTCACAAGTGATAAAAAAACCTCAGCAATGCACTAAAAAAACCCAGTAAAAACTGAAAACCTTTTGGCATAATAAATTTTCATGTGCTGCTGCTCTAGCTACGCCATTCGGTCATGTATGATCCAAAACTGAATTTAGAAGAACTTAGTGCCCTATAATAAACCTTATTAAATGCCATTCCGTAGGCGCATAATAGAGAAGAAAGTTTCAAATAAAAAATTACGGTTACAAGGTATCATAGATAATGAAACACTCTGAAGACAAAAAAAACCCACATGAATGATGTAATTTAGGAAGCTTTTCACTAAATTGTACAGGTTCCAATTTTAATTACGGCCAAGATATCATCTCGTTTTTCATTGATAATTCCTATAAATCTGTTAATCTACGCGAGTTGGAAGACCACAAAACTACATACAAATACGAGGGGTGTACATTAAGTTTCCGCCATAATTTAAAAAAAACACACGTCTGAATGAATTAAATGAAATTTGGTAGATAAATACACGTAAAACGTCATCTACTATTAAACAAAATTTCATTTTGGAAATGCATTTTTCCCATCGTTCTGACAACGAGTGCATGCCTGATGCCTCGCTCAAAAAACGTGGTTTAAGCAAAAGCTTCCAAATCAGGATTTCTGACAGACATTGGCCATTCACTTTCCTGAGCATCTTTCACAGTTGTTCTATATCCATTTCTCAACTTTTAAATCGAACGTTTGGACATTACTTTGCCCTTAAACATTTCACACATTTCTTTTCCTGAAATGCCTTCAAAATTTAAAAAAAAGAACAGACCGCTGGTGAACCCCAATCTCCTCGTGCTCTTTTTGAAACATATATTTAATGTTGAAATATGTTCAGGAATGATGGAAGCTTTTTCTTAACAAATTCTGTTAAAATATATACAGCCGTTATTTATTTTAAATAATTGCAGAAACTTAATTAACAACCCTCGTGCATGCAAATATGAAAATAAAAAGTTTCTAAAGTTTCTTTGGTCGTATGTCATTTTTATGCAAGTTCCAAGACAACCTGAGACAAAGTACGACATACATTTAAGACCATAAATACTCCTGAAACAATTTAGGGCCGGTTGCACGAGCGCAAGTTAACCTGCTGTATAACAACAGGTTAACCCACCCTAGCATATTGCACGAGCTCTGGTTAACCGACCTGAGGTTAACCAAGCTATTAACCTCCAGTTATTGGCAAAAAGCAACATGACCTATACATGCTGCCTGGCATATGCTGCAGTGCATTATATTGTGCAGGCTGCACCACCATGTCACAAAAAGGGTACGATCACGTGGAATGCTTACTGCAGATGCTTACCACTAAACGTCCAACTACAAGTTGAGGCATAATTATAGTCTGTAAATTCTTTTTGCGACTGCTACTTGCAATAGTGCAGATTTTTAAGCCTGTGTAACGCTAACGCGTCATCGTAAGCCGACGACTACAGAATTCGAATGTTCCAGAACATTACAATTCGATTCCATCTTATCACGTTCAGTCCATAAATTATATAGTTGTTTTGTTTGTTGTTTGATTCGAAAACACTTATGCCTCACTTTGTAATTGTACGATTAGTGGTAAGCCTAAGCGACGTCTGCAATAAGAATTCAACATGATCGTACCCAGACAGGTTCACTCGATAAAAAAAAATGCCAAATAAAATCAGTTCCCAAAGCGAAAGGAAAAATAAATTGGGCGCAATATGCATTATAAATTGCCAAAGTCAGTATATTAACGGGGTATCCAAATTTAGTTAATTTTCCGTCCGCCATTTCGTTTTCAGCAGGTTAACCGTGACGCGTGGGTTCCATAACCCTTGGTACTTTTCAGCATTGGTTAGTTCATGCAATGCAGATTTTTAACATGGAGGTTAACCTCCAGGTTAATTTTTAACCTGAGGTTAGTAAACCTTCAAATCTAACCTGCGCTCGTACAACCGGCCCTTAAAATCCCAAGCTAAACAATATAATCATTTTTCCATATTATCATAATTTAAATGTCTGTGATCTTGACGTCCTCACCAAATGTCATTTGTAATTTAGGTGAAATATATCAAGACAATAACCATCTTCGGGCGTCGTTAAACAAACCCAATAAACAAACTTTCTCAATCTCATCACCCGAAGCATGGGTCCATCCAACTCGAGAGCTTATCTGAGCAGCCAACCTAATTAGACAGTGCCATCTAGGGCGCTGATAACCGCACCAATTCACGACCTATTCATCCTGCTAATCTGAGACACAGCCTCTCTGCGCTGAAGTGACTTCCAAAACGGAAGCGTGAGGAGCAGGTTAGTGGCCGCTATTATCTTAGATGGCCTATGCATAATGATGCGTCCTAATTCCATGGCACAAGCTGCCATGCTCTTAAGACATTATCATAAGAATTACATTTGGCGTGAAACAATTTCTACGGAAACTAATCCGGGCAAATAAAAAGCGACACATAATGACAGGAACAAAGAATTTTACGTGCACTTACCGCTCATGAAGTTGTAAATGACGGGGTTCATGGCACTGTTCGCGTAACACAGCCAATGGGACAGCAGCGATGCCATAACGGTAAACTCGTTCTGAGGTAAGCCCGTGGAGTACCTGGAGAAAAACAAGAACAGTATAGTTCATAGGACGTTTGATGTGGGATAGGATTAGGCAGGAACTTTCGTTCTAACTACACGTAAGAAGAATGGGACGAGTTTATGTGGGAGGGAACATTCCAAGCAAAGACACCCATAAACATTGACGGTACAGCTATTCTAATGTAAGCATTAAAATGATGTCAGTGGGGGTTTATTACTTTATTGCTTTGTAAGATATTCCTAAAAATTGACTTTACTTTCTTTTTTCTTGCAATATTTTAATATTTGTGCATTAATTATGTGAGCATTATGCCTATATACTTGCTTGCATGATGCAAAAAAGATTTATGATTATATAAATCAAAGATACAGAATTTTTTTTAAAAAATAAGAAAATAAAGTCAATTTTGAAGAATATCTATCAAATAAATAAAGTAGCAGACGACGTGGGATCAAAAATTGTCTTCTCACATCACTCATTCAATGACGAAAAGTACACAATACTTCACTTATAGAGGAGTATTGGTTTGGTTTAGCTAATCTATTGTAAGCATAAAAATTATGTCAGTGGGGGTTAATTGCTTCATTGCTTTGAAGGATATAAAGTCAGACAATAAGAAATAAGAAAAAAAAAATAAGACAATAAAGTCAATTTTGAAGAATATCTATCAAACCAATAAAGTAGCAGACGACGTGGGATCAAAAATTGTCTTCTCACATTACTCATTCAATGTTTTACTATGTACTAGTAGATCCGAACAGCAGTATAGTCGAACCTCGTTAAAACGAATCTCAAGAGACGTGAACATTTGTTCGTTTAAACCATACTTTAACCGCAATTAATGAAATCAGACAAAAACATGATTTCAACGATAGAAATTAAAGTTTGATCGAAGTTTGTATCAAATCCTATAGCCAACGTACATAAATGAGAAGGTGCAAAAATTTTATCTGAGAATTTCCCAAATAAATAATATTTGTTTCGATATTTAGCGTAGTTAATATACCAATTAAAAACGTATAGATTATAAGAAAAATTCCAGCACGGATTAATACATAAGGATCAGTATGAAAATATACTGATATTAGTAAAATCTTACTGAGAACAGTGCAATTTATACTGATATTAGTATAGCTAAACTGATAACAGTCTTGAGTTATGATGTCATCAGTATATTATAGTGATGTCAGTAAGCAATTTTATAGTTATAACAGTGGATTTCATACAGATCTCAGTAGGGCTATACTGATAACAGTCTGAGCTATGCTGTAATCTTTATAGCATAGTGATATCAGTGAGTAATGTTTAGCTGATACCAGTGTAACCTGTACTGATATCAGTGTTATACTTATACCAGTAAACCCCACTAATGTATCTGTAGATTGTTTGACTTACATCAGTTCTGTTCTGGTAGCAGTGTGTGACATATTTCATCAGTTGTAATGATGGCCGTTACACAACAACATGTAAATATATCATTTTTATTTAAATAATGGCATTTCAGAATATACTGATATCAGTGCGTTGCTGGCATCAGCGTCCCACGTATCAGAATGACCAAAAAATGACGCTTTTGGTCAGTTTTCAAAAATGACGTCATTTTTTGGTTAGTTTTCGCCCACAAAATGATCACTCAAAACCTGACATAAAATGTCGCCATTTTTCAGTCATTTTTCCCCGTTTAAGATGACGTCAGTCAGCAGACCTTTATGACGCCATTTTTTGTCATTATGACGTCACTAACTGACGTGATTTTTTGGTCGTTTTGCTACGTTGGGTGTCTCTGGCCGTGGAAAGATTAGTATGGGTCAGAAAAAAATGCATATTGATATTACTGTATACTGTATACTTATATAAATATATAGTGACATTAGTATAAAACATACTGGTGAGCAGCAGTGTGGCAAGTACATTTTTTAATAATGATCCACCTTTGCCGGGATAATCCTGGTCATCAGTATCACCTCTTAGGGGCGCCTCTGGCTAGTTGCTCTGAGGCAAAGGACCTAGGTGTCTGGGTTACGCGCAAACTCAGTGTCTCAAAGCAGTGTGCTGAGGCTGCCTCCCGTGGTTTCCAGGGTTGTTGGCCTCCTGGGCAGGCATTTACCGGGGTGGGAGCCAGCCAGTTATCGGCTGGTTTACAAGGCTTTGGTGCTTCCCCACCTAGAGTATGCAAACATGTCGTGGCTCCCTTGGAAGGAGGGCAACATCGTCTGTTTGGAGGCAGTCCAGAGGAGAGCCACACGAAGACTGTCTAAGTTGCCTTATCAGCCCTATAACGAAAGGCTGCGGGCACTGGGTATCCTCTCCCTTGAGGACAGGAGACGTAAAAGTGCGCTTATTATGAGCGCCTTATCCTTCAAGATACTACATGGAAAACTTTGAGTGCCTGCCTACGATTTTTTTGAGAGGGCGTGTCGTGGGCGGACCAGGGGGCATGACGTGAAGCTGCTTAAACCCTCAGTGTGGGTGACATACGGAAGTATGCCTTCAATGTGCAGGTCATCTATGACTGAAATGCATCGCCAGGACCACTGTTGGAAGGCTGTCCCAGCATTAATGCCTTCAAGAACAGGCTGGATAAACATTTATTCACCAACTAGATTTTTTTGGCTTCAAGCCCTTGGCTTTGCCTAGTTTTTGCCTACATTACTATTATTATTATGTCATATGCAAATAGGATTGGAGCATTAAAACTCTACAGGTGATATTTTAAATAATACTGAGATCAGTGTGTTATTGATATCAGTATACTGCTGAGATCAGTATGTCTCAATTTTTAGTATAAAAAATATACTGATCCTTCAAACTGTTTCCTCCAAAAATGGACCACTTCTCTCTTCAAAGTGCGTACCTTGGCACAAAGGGCATGTTTCCTGGTCAGCGCATAATGAGTTACAAAGAGTACTTAGAAATAACAGATAAAAGAGCGACCCTAGCAGCCCAGAATGCTTACCGTAAAACATTTAATAAATGGACTGGAAAATAACAGACGCCAAACATAACAACGATGGCGATGAGCATCTTGGCAGCCTTACGCCTGGAGCGGATCTGGCCATCGGACGAGGAATTCGGGCGGGAAATCACCTCTTTCTTCGCACTTGCTGATTCTGCGAAGGGACAACGAGCCATTAAAACATAAAAGTAATTCAATAAATTCATGCGCAAATTTATACAGTTTTTGATTTGTAGCGGCAAAAACAGCTTCAAAATATCTACTTTGCGATAAAAAATCTATTCATGGGTAAGTGATAGTAGCTACTGGGCTGTTTATTAGTTTTAGAATAATAATTAAGAGCCTTAGTTATGAGTCTCAGTTTCATGTACCCCACAAGGCGCCCACAATATAAATCGAGCCACGCTCACAAGCTGCGTGACATCAAGTGCACGTTATCTATAAAACATATTGCCAATTTTTTTTCTCTGTCAAGTATTTAAAGTAGAATAAATAACGTAAATACATGTAAGTAAATCTATATAAATAAAAAATGTAAAGTTAGTTTGTACATAGCCGCAAATCTCCGAAAGTTATTTACCGATTGCTTTCAAATTTTCAAAAGACGGTACATTCGAATACAGGAATGTTCTTTTATAGTTTTTATTAAGATGTCACATTTGTGACAGCTACAAACTTGCTTTTTAGAATACAAAAATTACACTTTGTGACACCACTACACTACGCCATCTGTTGGCCATATATCACGCGCTATACTAAAGTTTTCACGATTTAAAGCAGCATGCTATTGCACGAGACTGCACAGAAAGATAGTAGGGATCACTTGGAAGAAATGATACCGCCCATATGGAAAATAATATGCAAATAATATATTATAAATATACCGATATATATATATAATATATTAAACATTTATTGGTACAAAATATATCATATGTGCAATATATGGAAAATATATTTTTTTAAGGTATTTGTTATCTATGGAACATATAATGAAATTGGCCCAATCTCATATATGTATACTATGTGAAATATACATGCAAATTATATATATCATATATTATATTGTAAATATATATATTATTATTACAATGTTTGATGTAATATATGTTATATATTGTACATATATATTTCACATATTATAAATATATGAGATTGGGCCAATTTCATTTTATGTTCCATATACCTTAAAAAATATATTTTTCATGCATAATTTTTTCCATATGGGCGGGGGGATTTGAAAAAAGGACTTAGAAGAGATAATACCGGGGGAGAGGGCCTAAGATAGGGACTTGGAAGACGTGATACCAGGAGGAGAGGGGCTTCAACCCTTTTGAGCCTGGCGGTACTTATAAGTACCAGCTATTTATACATGTATTGCCCCTTATAAATTGACTTTTGGTTGTACTGCAATGCTTCAGTGT
>JAQGBX010000793.1:0-30608 GCA_034698745.1 Megaphyllum sjaelandicum
TTTGAGAGGAAAATCAAAAGAAAAGCGAATTAAGAGACGAGCCAATGGCGTCCCGGGGATAAAAGCGCCGTGGCTTAGATAGGAAATGATTTTTCATGCGCATCGCGACATCTATGTGGCAGTATTTAAGATACCTGCATTGCGGGCAACCCCATTCGAGCGAGCCCTCTTTAATAACCGTATATTTTTCATGAAAAATCAGAAAAAAACAATTTTTATATGTATACATTTTTTTAAAAAAAATTTAGCAGGCCATGACAGGCGTGCGCTGTTTATATATACAACTGCACGCACGATTGCGTCTGCGAAATATATCGATGCCCGTCCCTTATAAAATATTTATTCTATATTCAAATGCAGTTTATACATGTGCATGCTAACTTTTGAGACTATATACATATACATGTAGATGGATGGGCTCCACGTCAAATATATATATGCCATCCTCTCCTTTACACACGCACTCCACATGTGACTTTTCTTTTTGATATATAGCATTGACGTAACTGAGCCTCGTACATATACATCATGGGTCTTAAGTATTCCAACTAGAATGGAAACGCTGAAAGAACTGCAGTTGAATCTATATATATATATAGATTTTTGGGTATACCCAATAACAGTTGGAGGCTTCCACATTTCATAGAAAAATTGGCCATGTGTGCGTGTCTCACACACTGTCATGGATGGCTGTTGTGCCCACGATAGTATACAGTGAAAGCCTGTTAATTCGATCACTCATCCAATCAGCTATTTTATTCGTTCAAAACAAAAAAATTATGCATGCTTGCATGTAGCTGCATGTCCTTTATGAAAAAAAAGTAGTTTAATCCGATGGTCTCATCGCATAATTCGATCATATTTTGCACGTGTCTACCTATAACGCTATACTTAAATGGATATCACCGCGCGCGCGTATTTTTGAAAATTAAATTTCAGCCGTTGCAGCGAACAGGCGACAAACACTGAACACTATTTACATTTAAAAAAAAAAACAATTATCATATTTTTAATATATGTAAATACATTACAGTATATGTACAATTCAATATATGTACATGAATCTTTAAAAATTAGAGGAAATTATTTCGATAAGGTCAATGCTTAGCGTGTTTTTGACATTCATCGCTTATTTCGGTCAAAATCCAAATTTGGAGCCATCGTGATCGAATTAAACGGATTTCACTTATTAAAACTGGGAAAAATACATGTATGAAACTACATTTTTTAGACTAATTAGAATACATTCTAATTTACATAGTGCTCTATCTCCAGCGATTTTTGAGATATTAGCAAAGTTTTCCAATAAGGGGGTGGGAGTGTGGATGACATCGATTTTTGGGTGCAAGGTGGTTGGTAATATGATTTTCGGATAGCTCATATAACCCATACTTCTCAAAAAGAGCCATGAAGGGCAAATTAACTTTACATATACTACATGTATAACTTAAGAGATAATTTTCATTTTTTGGACCGTATATAATACGTCGAGTGTGGTGTCTTATAGAATATGCAATGCAATACATGTAGCTCGAATGAATCGCATTGGCAAATAAGCTAAATACAGTAATGTATATGTAACAGCAGATTGGGTTTAAGGGTCTTTAATGGCTTACTTGATTAAATCTAATGACATGTACTGATTCAACCAGTCCATCAAATAAAATATCATTAACAAATAATTATATGATTTTAAGGGGAACAATTTTCTTAACTGCTGGAGTTATACATGTATACAGTATAGCAGAACGTAGTGCATGCACGATGGCCCCCACATCCTTTAGCGGAACCCCCAGGCCAGAATCTTTGACGTATACCCCCCTCCCCTATACCTCGTCTAAGATTAACAAGAGCGTGATGCTCTTTACTGAATTTAGAGTAAAATAAATCAGTTTAAATGATGACACGAAAGTAATATTAATATATTTATTAAAAAAACTACACGGACCTGCCGTGTCGGACCTCCTCAACCCAAGCCCCCAGGCTAAAGTCCAATTAGCCCCCATTTTTGGGGACCGTGGCATGATCTATATGAATAAAATCTAACGATGACGTCACGTGACAACATGAATAACGTCGGAATAATGCATATACCGCATCTCCAATTTTATTTTTAAACATTCGCTTATACATTTTCACATTCTTTTCACCGTTTTTAAATCGCACCTTAACGCGTCAGTTAATAACGTAACATGGTGCAACCGGGTTGGTTCATTTTTTTTTTCTGAATCAATAAACGCGTTGAGTTTCTGCGTGTATACCAAGACCGATTTTGGATCATAAAATGCCGCAGCTTCACGGGCTCGTCGCAGCAGATATTTGTGTTTTTTTTTTCAGACCATTTCAAACGTTTTATTCAAATCTTAATTTCCCACTAGATTTCCGGAGTCGAAAGTCGAGCTCAATAAACGCCGAGGCTCGGGCGGAATTTGAGCGAGTTTTCCGGGTTGAAAACACAACGGGGACTATTTGGAGTAAATCGAAATTTCGTGGCTATGCCACTAAATCACTTTTTAAAAGGAATCGAGTGAGCCACAGTCGCCATCCTTTCCTATAATTAAAACCCATGCAGGACTAAACTCGAATTGAATCGAAACTCCAGCAAAACGAACCCGGGTGCATCGTTAATTAAACATGGCGGCCGTTCTATAGCGTCCATGTACCCGAGCCTCCCCTACATTACGTTATCGAACTATACGAAAAAAGAAAGGATTTACCTTGACGGCAGCCATCTTGAATTTGGCATTTCGCGCTGGAGAGGCTTATATTAACGAACCTGCCTATACACATTTGACTTTTTTTTTTATCGAAACGAGTCGATTTTTGGTTTCGCGGAAATCCTTATTTCGTAAGCGTGTATCCCGCGTGGAAACTTACAAGCTTAATGGCTTCAAAAGCAGCGCATCCGTTAAACGTGCTCGGGATATATCCCTTCGTCAAAGACCTATAAAGCATATTTAATTATCATCTAAAATTACAGCGAACCATAAAAATTGAATGTTTCGTCCGCCAATAAACAGATATAAAAGTCGGTCGAATGACAGTTAATATGCTCTTAATTGTCATATTTATGAAATTCGGACTGACCTCCTTACGACCAAATAATAATGGCGCTCGATTCCCTTTAAGAAAGAATTAAGTCACGCGCATATAGGTATACAGGATGCGCAGAAAGTCTCGTCCGATATTAAAATTTTCAATCATGTCCTTTCCGACGCACTCGGTATAAAAGTGAGCCCCTGGACATGCTCGGTGATCAACGAGTGTTATACGCATATGATAACCTTCTGAAGCCATATATGCGCGCTGCAAGGGTGCAGTTTTATAAAATTGTTGTGCCAGGACAGGAAATCATTGCACAGGAAATCATTGCACACTGAGTTCACGTACGAAGTTTTCTTAAATACGCTGTTGTAACCATTTTGGAAGAAAAACAAAGATTTAAAATTATCCCCATTGAACCGTAAATGGCCTCTCTATATACATGATAATAATTAACTATATACAGGTATGACGTTCTAAATTAATTCTTAAGCTACGACCACACTGCAGGAGGAAACACGAGAGGAACTTTTTGTTGCTAATTGTTGGCAGTTTTTTTCTGGAATCATAAACAATTTAGTTAAAAATTTATGCAAACTATTTATGTAAAACAAATGTTCTAAGCAACTGGAAGCAACTAGCAACAAGAAGTTCCTCTGTATACAGTATGTTCCATCAAAAGTTGCTCTATAGTGAGGACGTAGCTTTTGCTCCATAAAACGTACTGTATACATGAATGTTATTTTATTTGTATTTTGATTGTTATTTTGATTTTGTGCACGCTGCAGGTATATTAGTTGCCACGAACGAAATTAGTTATTCAAAATTTACATTTATAACATTTTTTTTAGATTTAAATTAATAATAAGCGTACAATTCACGGTGATATATTTTGTAATGTTAAAAAGTAGCGTTGTAAATTAGTCTCCAGTCGTTCGCGAGTAATTTCAGTAGTTTCGGAAAGGACATCAAAATCGACACCTAGATGGCGCCAGCAGCTGACTCGCCATTAAACGTACAGTTAAGCACACAATTTGCTGTCTATTACGTATGCGTTTGAATATTGGAAGTCTGCCATAAAATGCACAATTCCCTCAATCAACACTGATTAATTTGATCTGACTATTATCTTTATAGCCGGACCAGAATAAGCCGATATAGGAAACATCGTGGCACCCTGCCCACGCCGAAGGCAAACGAGTTACTTAATCGACGATTACAGTTACATCTCTCTACGTTCTAATAAGAATTAATGCAAACCTCAGTGCATAAATTGGGCTTCTGGCAGTCGTATACCATCGTCCATTGTTGACCATTGCTTCGCATCTTTATTGCGAAACAGGAGTCATACCTCCTGGTATGAAAATATGTTAATTATATAGAACCAAATTTTATAGATCAACTCCCCCAGTTCGGAATTAAGGGAAAATTAGATAACCCGAAATTAACAATGATTTAACACGCGAACAAGAAGGCGTGTTTCTTCAACGCTAAATTTGCATGGATTTTCTTTAGCTGCAGGCTCCGCAAACATGTTTCATCAATTATAATACGAGATTGAACGTCTGAACAACCAAAAATAATTTACGAATTCTCAGTATAAAGATAAGACTCGCAATTGTTTTAGAATTTCATCGGTTAATGGAATTTTTTTTGAAACTACAGAATACTCGAGATTTTGTTTGCATGCCAGGCAAACTATTAACAACGATAAAAATTGTAACTAAAAAGTGAAACATGAATTACGACGTGTGTTTGTATTTGCATATTGGAACATTCGCGTCATTTCAAGATACAATCAAACCACGTTTTGAATTTTCGAATATTCGAATTATGAATTGGTCTTAAACGAAGTAAATAACAACGGGGAACTTGGAATAAATTCGGATTTCAAAAATTGGTATAAACAAGTTCTTCTTAATGAGGTTCCGAATTTAATGTTTAATACAATTCCAAAAATTAAGGATTTCTGCATGATTCTATTTTGCATCTTTTTCACGCTCCATGCAATTAAACTCATTACTTCAAACTCACATTTTTCAGAATTTTTGTTACGATGAAATCATCAGTAAATGGATACTAAAAACAAAATTTCAATTTTCCAAACTTCATGAAAACTTAAATTAACCGACGAATTTCACACAGTTGAAAGGTTTACGCAGCCAATGTAAATGTTTACGTAAAACTATACGTTTAATACTATAGTTTGTAAGATGTTTTAAGCTAAGATCTATATAGCCATATATGACGTATGCATGCAAGCACATGTGTTTTTTTTCCCATGCCGAGGTGTCACAGTTTGCCCTTGACGTTTTATAGCCCCAAAACAAAAAAGGATTCAAATTGGCTGGCGATTCTGCAAAAGGTTGGAATTGAGTGGCGGAAATAGATGCCCCAAAACCGCAAACTTTCAAAATGGCCGTTTCCCTAAAACAGAAATTTCAGACGTGGCCGAAGAAGGGGTCGACTCGTCTGCTCGTTCACGCCGATTAGGATTTTTTAGGATATACGAACGAATATCGGGAAATTTAGCAATTTTATCTTTTACGATAAAACGCAGGTAACCGGATATTTAAAAGACAAAAAAAGATGTATTTAATTAAAACTATTTTATCGAAAAAAAACCAAAAAAAACATGTTTGTTATTTTGTTTCACGAGTTAGAAACTGCGTTTAATAAATGTAGGTCAAAAAACAGTGGACCAGAGAGGTCAATCCATCTATACCAGGGACTATAGCTGCCTAAAAAGGTAGGTAAACAATTTTTAATAATCAACCGAAGCATTTACGAAAGGAAATTGATGCCATTTTTTATTCACGACTTTTCAATTTTCGTTTAAAAATGTCATTACCAACATTTTTTCCCCGAAACTTGCGAGACTTCTGTTTAAACCAAAACAGGACAAAATCTTGCGGTGATTTTGTGGAGAATTTTTGAAACTTATGCCATTTGGTATAAAGTTAAATTAATTTATTGCACGATTCTATCAATATCAGATATACATTTAATGAGAAATATGCCTTTTTACTGATTGTTGACTTTGATAAATTGTTAAACGGACAACATAGTTGAATTTTGGAAAAGATGCAATTTCACTATTTACAGGAATCTATAAGCTCGTGTAATTACAAGATGTTAAATTAAGAATTCAATTCGCGTTAAATCGCACAAAGATTAATATGATAAACATGTAAATTCTAACAAAAATTACGAGAGATTGTATACTTGATAGAAAAAAACAACTGAAATTCTACGCAATTCTAACATGAATAATATTTCATACACGGGTGCAGATTTATTTGTGTTCGTCCGTTGAGGAATGTATACGTTTTTCTGAAATGCAACTGTTACTGCAAAAAAGCTAAGGGAAATTTTCCAATTTAGCCTAAATTTGTATAAATTTTAATTCGATTATCTCGCGTGCAACTAGCTTTTAAATATTAAATTGTGTTGTTCAAGTTACACGGTGAAAATTAATACACTATTTGCGAGAAATGGTTATTATACATCTTCCAACTTTCTTTTTTAATATTCAGTGCATGCATGGCGAATAATTCCCCCCGAGAAAATTTCGATTGGAAAATACAAACAGCTACTGTATATATTTCACAAGTTCCTGGACCTCATATTTAGGTCTATATAATTGCCCTATTAAAAATGCTTCTGAAATTCATGATTTGGGAAAATAAAAAGCACTATGAATCGCGCGTGTAATTCATAAATGCGAGTACAATTTCAACTAGCACGATTTTTTATTATTTGTCAATATTTCGTTACGTATATGCATGTCAGGTTATATTTCCGTAAGCTAATGCATTTCTCCAACGAGATAACACAAAACGAGCGGAGAAATGGTTGCATATCATGAAGGATGGTAATTTTTAATTGGGAAATTCTATATTTAAATGCATATGATAAAATATTTCAAATACTGATTCGATAATAATGTAGCATTTCTCCGCAAAGTTGCAACGATATTTTTGAATTATAGATTAAAACACGTTATTGATTTAAAAGAAAATATATTGTTGGGCCTCTTTACGATATTAAATTGTATATTGCTGACCAAAGCTCGTTTATAATTCTCATGATCTCCATCCCAACCAAATAAGGCCTATTTCGGGCGTTGAGCACCACTGTATGTTCACGATTATTTTTATATAAAGCAAGGGTTATAAAACGAAGATAATATACCAAATTTGTTGTACGATTCACCCGCCTCACTTTATTTCAGATTTAGAAAAGGGTTAATTATTTCGTTCGTTAAAACAATAATCTCGAAAAAAAAAAATTGAAAAACGAAGGTGAGGAAGTCGAACGAAAGAGTTTAAATCAGGCACAATCAGGTTTTTAATTTTTTTAAAGACCAAAGTCAAAATTAATCTTTGCGGTTTCTTAAAACGAAAGAAAAATCCAGCTTTATATCACATTTATCCCACGTTTGTTCTCGGAAGGTGATATCTTAATTGTCTTATGCAAAGTTATATATAGGTAAAAATCTTATATTACAGTACGTGAAAAAAAATGTAAAGATATATATATATGTATGCATTTATTTTTAATGTATGCATGAAGGAACCTCTATATGCAAATTTATAGAGGTCAGGTTTAGATAAAAATAAAACGTGACGTCAATTTCAATTATATACATGTATGGTAATTAAAATTGAAGTCGAGTGAATAGAAAATCCATACTGTAGGCTGGTGACAGTGACCACTATAGGGGATGGCCACATTTGCAAAGATGTTGCATCATAAAACAAGAAAACATGATTTAAAATATCACCGTTATAATGCTTATATGTATGAAAATACAATACATGTATTTAGAAATTTTGACCTACTGTATACATGTATACTGTGTGAGCCATGGCTTTCACCGAATAACGGTCAAAATCACATGTAATTCGAAAATGTTGGTTCTCAGAATAAACCTACACCCATGCAATACACCAACAACATTGCATGGAGGTATACTGTAATATGTGAATATGCTTACTATACATGTAATATTACCATGTCGTGTAAAATTTCATCGGTGACTTAGAAGATTACGAGAATAATACAGATGAAGTCGAACTGTTTTCTATGCGTTATTTACATGTCTGCAGGTGTCACAAGTGAACATCACCTACAGTACATGTATATTTATAGACGTATACATACAGTTTACAATGTATTGTACATTTAGGAAACATACGAAGAGATAGCCACATACTGTATGCACGCTTGATTTTTAGATACATTATTTATCCAGATACAGCGTATATTCAAACATTTATATACATCTGCTTATTTTAAAATACAGTACACTGTATAGCCTATATTGTGCATGATATTCAATATATACATGTACACAGTATATATGTATTTGAAAATAGGTTTGAGCTGTTTTGAACTGAGAAAAACATAAAGCACAAACACATGCACGGGTTTCTCGGGTTTGAGTTAAAGCTTAAATAACATCTTAATTCAGAATGGGACGAAAAAAATGTTTCATCTAAAATTTCACAGAACAATCTGCAGGTATATTCAGATTCTGTAAGGTCAAAAATATGTAACTTATTCGTCCATATTGCAGTGCATGCAGTTTTAGAGTATATAATGCGGCTGACATGCGCCCCTTTAAGCGTCGGCCATTTTTGTTGTGGGGAGGGTCGTCCATAAAGACGTTCGTCAAGTGATTCGGCGAGGTCAGCAACCACGTGTTCGTGACAACGTCCCAACTCTCGTATATCAAATGTTTGATTAATGAGGCTCGTGTAAGGGGTATGCGTTCAATTACACGTAGTCTCAAAAAATGCGTGGGGTAAAGGTGGGCGGGGGCATTTTCAGGGCGCCGAATGACCTTTCTTTGTTATTTTTCTCGACTGTTACGTGCTGGTGTAGCCTGTCACATTTCTCGTATTCATTAAAGTCACGAATAATCAAGAGTTGGAATGTGGGCGGCCAAGTGGTCAATTTCTGGCCAATCCCCAAACCATCGAGATGGGCAAAGTTCACGCGCTGACAAAACCCGCACTAGGGTAGGGGTCAGGGGTCGAACTTTGCCGAGGTCAAGGGGCGAGCGAACACCCCGTATATTAACGTCGAATCGACAGACGCGTGACATCCGAGCGCAGAATGCTCGAAATGTGCCTCAGAGTTTAGGCGATATACGAGGTCCAAAGTGTGATTTATAAGGCACAAATTAAGATTAGATTTTTCTGGGTAATGGCTTGTCACGGTGGTAATTAATACATAGCTTATAAATTCTTGGAATGTAAACGAACTTGTAAATACAAAACGCAGATGTAGCGTTACTTGTGTCACGCATGCATGGAGGAGTCCTCCTAACTGCGTGCCCAATGCATTTACTGCATGTAACTGAATTCTACGAACAAAATTGATAGAATTCTGGGCCAATACATGTAATATACGGTGAAAGCCTGTTAATTCAATCAGCCATTTTATTCCGTCAAAACACTCAGAACTTTTTTTCTCTTCGCTGTCCTATCGGTATGTAAAAAAAGCTATAATCCGGTCGTCTCATCCATACAGTATAGCCTACGTAAATAATTTGCATTTTTTAAAACTGAGAAAGAATTATTTTGGTAAGATTATGTTAACGTTTTTTTCCCATAGCTTATATTCGATGAAAATCGCTTGAACCAACGTGATCGAATTAAGCGGCTTTTACTATACACGTATACAGTACGTAGTTCAATAATCAAATCAACATTTCGTAATTATAGATTTTAAGGCAGTGAACACTAGTTATAGGTATAGAGGGTATATACGCATACTCTATATGATATTCGAATATTAATTAAAAGTTGCTGAAACCCTATAGCCTATACCTTTCTCCAAAATATCACCATATAATTTTCGAAAATCCATCAGCTTAAAACGCTCGAAATAGTAAATCTTTCGTTAATGCCCCGACAAAATGCAATTCGTTGAGTGTTTACAAAGTCAGGCACATACTCTAATGTTGGGCACTTCCAAAAGCTGGGCAGCTTACACAAAAAATATTAAAGTCAGAAAATATATATATGCGTATAAGAGGCGCCACCACTCGGCGAGAAAAACATGTTGCTATGCCTCGGGTACTTACAAAACCGTATTGTAAATACATTCTAACCAATTTTCACGTGATACAGTATATCTGTGCTGATATCGCGCGTTTAATAAATGCCCTTAAAAATGTATAAGCATTGCTCGAGATTCATTCACCCCTTAATCAAAATTTTGATCACGTACATTTCTATATAGTAGAAAAAGCCATGGATGTTCATGAAATTATATTTTCGCGTGTATTTTAAAGTACAAGTATATACATGCACGTGTTTACTATATAAAAAATTAACTTCGTTATACGCGTGCAGATGAGCCGAGTAATGAGTTCAACACTCATCATGCGCTAAGTTAAAATCATGACCATAAAGTACAGCTAAATGCACCCATGTCCAAAAACTAGGCATAATTGTCAAATATTTACGAGTATGTAAATTATGCTCTTCTTTTGGACATATCACGAGTGTATCAGTTTTGAAGACTCGATGCTTAATGCACTCGCTATATATTTACTTTTTGCAGCACGTGGTGGAGATATTCATGACTCCATTGTTTCAGTAAGTGAAAACTATTTTACAATGTTATCAACATTACATCTAGACGTCACACCTAGACGAGAAATATGAGATGGTGGATAACGACATTGAAATGCTTCGAAACAAACAAAAACTATATAGGCGAGCTACATGTACATGGAGCCTGAATTATTATTTTAAAAGTCTCAGTATAAAATATTTATTTTCACGGTAAATTTGACACAAAAAAACGCGAAATGAGCCGAAAATCCACGAACATGTTACCAAACAGTATACATGTACGTAGGCCCAACTCGTAATATTTCTATTACTAGCTTTTCAACTGAAATATACTGTAGGCTATAATTTACAAAAAATATTGAATGCAGATATTGCTCGATAATGTCCAGCAACATGCGTGTTTTTTTTTTGTTTTTTTTAACAATTTAACGAGTTCCCAAAAGGCGCAAACTCGTACAGTACTGTATATCAAATGAACATATGCGCATGCGCAATACCACATTTTCTCGCATAAGTAATTCAGGGAATAGTATCGATTTTTATCTTTATTACGAGTTTCGTAAGTTTAGAAAATGGTGTAACTATTTTTGGGAGACACGCGAGTACATATACTGCATTGCAAATACAATGCTATAATAATTACGACGATTAATAGATAAACATCACTGTCCATTGTTATTTATTAGAATTTACCCCTTGTTTTGATATAACGCGTATATTTTCAAAAAATATATTGCTCAGATGTTAAAGTTTTATGTTCGTTTCATCAACTTTATATTATAACTGCATGATGATATTAACAATGGACTATATGCGGATTTCGTCAACATGCCAGTATCACGTGACATATCACCCATTCCATAGGCGAAAATTACCCACGCAGAGGCACGTTTTTTTAGTTGTTAATTCGATGAAAAGATCACGTGATGCAGGCAACGTAACTCTGCATTATAAGGTCCATTGTAGACATACATTAAAAATGTTTTAATAATTTTTTTTGATTTGATCGTGCATGCTGTTTAATTGCACGATAATATAATGTATCAAATCAAGCAAAACAATATTCAGAACTGAATATATTTTCACATATACAGTACATAAATATAAATTTTAGAAGAATAAGAACGTCATAAGACATAGCAAATGCATTGCTATTTGACTTTTTTCTTCAGATTCATTCTCCGAATATTTTTAAAGGAAATCTCCGCAATTTTCCAATAGGGCCTATAATAACGTGACCGTTTAACTGCACGTTGATAAGCATGCATTATCACTTACCATGCTAGAGCATCCATTTTCAATTAAGTCCAACAATAATCCGAACACTGTCTAGGACCCAACAGAACGAAGTTTTGGTTTCACAAAAAGCCGTTATAGCAAGAGCAAAAAAACTGGACAGAACCCCGGGATAAAAAGCACGATAGTGAACATTTCTCGGAAAACTTTAGGGGTTTTTAAGAGCTATAGGTCTAGGAAAAGGAAGTCCCTGCACGAACTTTACTTTTTCCACGACATATGGAAGACAGAAATTGCCATATGCACCATGAACTACCAACCATTTCAAGTTAAGCATCGTTATTCTCAGAAATCTGCATGTCTGTATATACTATTACACGTCTAAAGGATATAAATCAATTTGTTGTGTTTTTATGCTATAATTACGCGGGCCTGAGAGACGCGCAAACAATCTGCTTCTATATACGCATGCTCATAAGGCTGCGGAGAAATAACGAGTCGAGACGAAAATTATGGGGCTAATTAAGTTCCAAACTCTCGGGAATTTATATACGAGTCTTATAGATAAAATCTCAAATAGGCTAAACCGCATGCGCAAATTCTTAAATATTTTTGATATACATGTACGATGTTCGATGACAATGAAGCAATGCGTGTTCGATGCATAACGTGGACGTGTCCAGTTGACTTAATTCTTGGGCATCGTGGCAAATTTAAGTAAACATTAACTTAACGCTAAATTAAAAATATTATGTACATTGAATAGGTTTCTAGCCCTGGCTGTGGTGGTTTACATGTATCTTCCGTACAGTACATGCTTCTGGTTTAGGACCGGTTGCACCAACAGAGGTTAAGAATAACGTAGGGTTAACCTACTGTGTATATAACTAGGTTAACTCATCGTTGTATTGCCTAAAAGCACGGGTTTGGTAAAAAATGAAGAGGAAAGTTAACCCAGCCGGTATACTGTACCTGTAAGTATAGGGTTAACCTCTGGTGGACACTAGAGAAGCTAGAGAATTGTGCACGCTATACACCACCTGATCACACAGACAGGGGAAGTCAGGATGTGGAATCTGGCAGCATTCGACAAAGTTATAGTTCCTTTCCCGTCGTCCATTTTGGTTTCAGCAGGTTTTAATTGAACATGGGCTCTATAACCTTGGGAATATTTTATCAAGAGTTAATTGGTGCAAGGGGCCATCCATAAAGGACGTCCGGCAAAGGTGGGGAGTGGGTTTGAGGCGGACAGGGGTTCAAGGAAAGCGACGTTCGGACGTCAACTTGTGCTTAAACTGTCATCAGTTTTAAATAATAAATTGATTGCCCTTGTTTTATTTTCTTGCTAATCAATTTATAGGTAAATTTGCCGATTTCTTCAGCTTAGATCAGCTATTAAATACATTACTGCCCCTGTATATGGAGAAAGAGTTCATTTTGGCCTTTAAAACTGGGAGGTTTGGTATTCTGTTAGGGAAAATTTCTTGTTTTTTTAATTGAAAGCTGTGATTTTGTACAGTTATAGTTCATTGTCTCAGTAATATTTTGGATAAACGATATACATTCTGGATATGTATGCATGTGCACAAATCCCTGAAAGCAACAATAACTCCAACAACATTCTCATGATCACAATAAAATCATTGAGGTGACAACTGAAGGTATTAAGGAAACCAAACCTCAGACGAAAGCAACCATGTTAACAATTAAAAGTATGGATGATCGGTTAAAATTAGATTTTGAAACGTTGTACATGTATAGGTAATTCACCTAATTCAATTTTGTTTTGTCTGTTTTACTTACCGGTAGTTATAATATTCTGTAGGTCTGTGGTTCACTAATAGTAATATTTTCAATGTTAAAATTGATAAAGAGCCTATTCAAAATTGCTTATGTAATCAATAAGCTGTTTTCAAAATTGGACGGGACGTGGGGGGAGGGGGTTACATAAACAGGAAAAGGGCGGACAGGGGGAGGGGGGGTCTAAAAACCCGGAAAAATACAGCACGTCCTTTATGGATGATCCCCTGAACACAAACATCTAACCCGAAAGTAATTTTAACCCAAGGTTAGTAAGCCTCAAATTTTAACCTAAGTTGGTGCAACCGGCCCTTAATAATTTAAAAATGGACCTAATGCAGAGTTACACACGAGCCTGTATCACGTGATCTTTTCAACAACTAAAAGAACGTGCCTGAGGGTAATTTTCGCCAATGGAACGAATGAAACGTCACGATGACGAAATATGCATAATGCCCGATACCCGCAGAAATTTAACAGTTTTACATCGTAACCCGATTGTATTCTGGCCAATGTTTGTCGAACAAAGTATCTGAGAAATTAGAAAACCGCCCGAAGTAAATTAAAAACCTGGCCACTAACTTGAAAATACACACGCATGAATGCACTTTTTTTCTTTTCTCAAAATGAGTTCAAATACATGCATGTTTGAGGTGGACTCACAACCAGTACTGTAGACCCTCCCTAAAACTAGGTTTTACTACGGGGTGGGGTATCGCATAACCCTACACAGCCAACATTTTCTAAGGTCTAACTCCCTCCCATAGCTTTTCAATCCGCCCATAGGAGTATGGGAGTTTCTAATTAGGGGCATTTTGCTCCTCCTTATACGTTTGGTTGTTTAGTTGTTTAGTTTAATGCGAAAGTTTCACATTTTAAGCAAACCACCCGTGTTTTTTTAAGGCCATATTAATTAAGCTGTTTTTAAGCCATATCGTTTTTAAGAAAAAAAATTCAAACGATTTTTCTCCGGCATACCAAAAAAAAAATTCAGTTAAACTTTACCTACTGCTTTTAACAGCCATTAATAAGAAAAAAATACATTTATCAGGTAAGCTCATACGTAAATTTGCTTAAATTTATAATGTAACTGGAAGAAAAAGGACAAAGGCATGTACTAATGAACGTGTACATGTATTTTCCATAATTAGTGCATACCATCCACGGACCCAATTTAAGGTGAACTTAAAAACACTCATTAAATGGCCATCATTGGTATTAAAAATCAGCTTCCTCGCCATTGGTCGTCCGCTCATAATTTCATGCTCGAGAAATGTCTAAAACCTGAGATTGTGTGAAACGAGCTGGCCAATCCAACTCGAGCATTGAAACGATTAAAATCTCATTAAACAATAATGCGAAGGTCTTCGGAAATCTATTACGACTAGGCATTAAAAGATGTGAAATTCCCATCATGCATTCTGAGTTAGTGCGCCGCTATAGTACCAAAAGGTTCCCCCAGAAATTTCATTTTCAAATTCGCTGACTTTTCCAGGTTTTTAAACAAATTTCATTGACCAATAACAATGTCGAAATTCAAATACTGTATGCCAATGTTATCCACAATTTTGCAAAATCGGGACAGGACAATATTCAATATTTGAAACATTTTTAAGATTACAATATTAACTTAATGACAATTTTCAAAATTTTTTTAAAATTAACAAAGAAAAGTTGTAAACATCGTACAAAATTCTCATGAAAAAGCTGTTAAAATTTGACAAATTTGTATTCGGAAATGTAGAACATTATGTTGACAGTTTGTACTATGAAAAGTTCAAAAATTTTGAAAGTTTTTCCTAGGAAACTGTTGAAAACTTGGCAAATTTGACCTACTGTGTATAGAAAACAGTTCAACATTTTGAAAAATTGTACTTCGAAAACAGTTGAAATGTTTGTGCATTTTTTCCGGAAACTATTTCAAATTTTTAAAAATTAGACACTGCAATTAGCGAATTTTTTTCTAATTTGTATACTGGGAAAACTTAAAAAAAATTGCAAATGGGCCCTGAACTAATCACGGCCATGGAAACATTAGTTTTGGATTGTGACAACATTAATACCTTGAATTTACATGACTTTTTCAAAATAAGTCATCTTCCCTGACTTTTCCGGGTCTGGGGAAACCCTGTAACAGGTCAATAAGACAATTAAAGTTTCATGGTTGGACTAATGCGGTGCAAAGTGCAAAATTACCGAGTTAATATTGCCAGTTACAACAATTTTTTGGTTACTTTAGTTTTTAGATGCATTGGTGTCTACTCAGGTCATTTAAACTAAATTACGGCAATTAACTACGCAATTATGCACCGCATTAATGCAATAATACGTACGTATTTCAACCGGCCAGAAAAATTTAATTGGCTTAACATGCACGTCTAATAAAATATAACGAGCCTTCCAGGTATGTAAATTTGTAGTTTTTTTCACAGGGAATGTTACATTTCTACGGATCGAAGATTATTTCATGACACCTATAACCTTGGTTTAATAATGATTTAAATGTTGTTAAGTTAACTTGTCTCTCGTTGAAGGTCAGCGGGCGATTATTGGAGGTCGAATGCACCAAGGCCCAACAATAATAACGAGTTCCAAAATTAGCAAAGCAGATTTTTAAAAGTTTTCTTACATGTGCTGAGTTAATGATGTGAATAAGTAAATAATCTAAGAGGGCAGTTCAATAAGTAAGATAACAAGACCTCTAACTTGCGGGTGTAATTTTCCTAGTGACAATCAAATTGCCAGCCTAATTCAAGCAGGTAGAATCTTATCTGGATGCATTGGACCTTCTGCAGAGTTACGTATGTACAGTATATGGGGCTGTAGCACGTGATTTTTTCATCGAATCAAAACCTCAGATATAGTGGCTTTCCGAGGTTTACTACCCTTGGTTTGCAATTTGACTTCAGGTTAACCTTCGGGTTAGACGTACATTATGTGTTGCACCAATTAACTCTTGATGAAACATCCCCAGGGTTATGGAACTCATGTTTAACCTGCTGAGACTAAAATGGAGGACAGAAATTAAACTAACTTTGACTAACGATGCCAGATTGCGCATCCTGGTTCCCCCTGTCTGTGTGACCAGTTTCAATAACATACATGTAGTATCTCAGTAGCGTTTTTTAAAACTTTTGAAGGCATTTCAGGAGCAGAAATACGTGACAACGTTTAAGGTCTGAGTAATGTCCGAGCGTTCGGTCTAGAGTGGATTGGTCAGTTCAGAATTGTGAAAGTGAGAGAAGTGTACGTTAATTAATTGATTGTCTGTCACAATACTTTGGCTGCCACAACAATGCAAAAATGCACTAAACTAACTGGACATTTTTTATATAAAGGATGATGTTTTCCTGTATTTCTCTATCAAATTTCATTAAAATCCACATAGCCGTTTTTTTAAATGATTGCGCGAACTTAATGAACACCCCTCGTTATAATTTTGGCATACTGTATGCCCTTATAATATAATTCATACGAATTTCACATATCAATAATAACTACTGTATATACAACAAACAAATAAACTATACTTTAGTTATATGCATTTACAGTATATAAACAAGGAAATTAATCCCTACTGACACTTGTAACCGAGAAATTTTACTTTTAATTCATATAAAGATAATCTCCGAGACCCATTGTGAGAAACTTTTTTCATGATTTTCATCTACAGTATATTTGACCTAACATATACCAATGCATATGAAATGCTAGTCCTTACAGAAGGGTGTTTGAGATTCCCAAATTGTATCTTCTTTTTGACCTTATCTGTACAAAAAAGTTCATGGATGCAGCGGTGGCGCCACATGACTGCGTGTTTGCTTCAGGGTTATCGCCAGTTTAATTTCAAGTTTAGTTTAACATATACATGTACTTCGGTGTTAATATATCGGATAACAAGAATGGTTCGTTGATTAATTTTCTAAAGTTACAATATATGGCATCGCTTGTAAATAAAATTGATACATCCAAAAACGCGAGGCCATTGGAAAGTTTTTGTAAAATTTATCAAAAGTAATGAATCAAAAATCACGAGTAACATTCATAAGACATTGCAGATATCATCTCAACTGCATGACCCTTCGTCTAAAAAAATAAGAGAACATATTTTAAAGTGTACGGACAAATATCGAAAGAAAAATTATTGCTAATTAGAAAGGCCAATGAACCAAAAGTTAAAATCCTTATAAAAATAACGTTACAGGCGTGACATTCCAAAACGTGTTAAACAAATGTCATTAAATTGAAACGTGCATTACACGGGCTTTAATGAATTCGTATCAGAAATATAAAGTATAATAAATATACTATTGTTTGGGTTTCAAAATGTTTAACTAAATACGAGAAATTAACACAATGAGAAACTGCACACCTCGTGTATGTTCAAATTTATAATGGAACATAATGCTCATTATTATGACTCTTAAATAACCTTTAAGGCATTGTTTACCATTACGTGTACATGTATTTCAAGTGCTGAGCAATTAATTATTTCTGGTTTAATGCAATTCTTCAAGATTTTTTTATGAAATAATTATACATCCAAATCAAACAAACAGTTTAATAAATTCCGGTAGTTTTTTATTTTAAATTCCACTCGATGCAAATCAGTATCTATAACAACATTTACCTATTTAATTACTTAAGAAATGCAATGAAAAACATTAAAATAGTATAGTGATTATAGAAGTTGAAAAGTTTTCCAATTAAGATGACGAAAAGGATCACTTTCTTTAAGAATAACATCGTAAGATATTATAAACAATCAATATTTGTTTTTATAAGAAGCCCACCAAAATGTTAATGTTTTTCAAAATCTTATCAATGGTAAAACATAATATACATAAAGAAATAATAAACATTTTTCTTTGCAAGTCAATTTTTGTATATCATTAAGTTTTGTGCAAAAGCCAAAAACATTGATCAGGCAGTCAAGAATATAAAAAGTCTTGTACATGTAACAATTCTAAAAACAATTACGTATTTTAATGAAAAAAATAGCCATTTTTTTTGCCAAAATTACATATTTTTTTTACATATCAATTAAAATTAAACTTCATCTCACGCGATTTTCCGAAAATTCTAAAAATTAGCAGAATTTTGCGAAACATTTGACATTTATCGTCTGCAACAAATATCAAATAACAAATCTCAACGAGTAAATCAAACAAATGAAACCAACCGAAGTAAAACATTTTCAATATTCGTTCAGGCCTAAATAGGCCTATAACAATCCTCTCCTATTTCCGTTCCAACAAACAAAACCAACTTAATACATACAGGTCGAATTCATTTTCACAATTATTGTTTGTTAATATTAGTTAAATTTCAATTGTTCGCAAACTCGAGCGCGGACAAAACTAAATACTTTCAAAATATATACTGTATGCTGTGTACGAAATTTCAAAGCGAGCCCACACACGATGAGCCCCGATTATGTGTCACGGATCTGAAATGCAAATTTCATCCTCGAGTGTTTCCCTTTGCCCAAAACAAAGAACTTATTTCTTCACCCTGCAGTTGAGGCAATGTTAATCTTTCAAAACTTCTGTACAACAGTACAAGTGGTGGGCACATGGCAACTGCAATGCGGATGAATTTTAAAGTTTAAAAAAAAGGACTCGCCGAAGGAATTAGGTATACATTTATATGCGAAGTGTTTATGCATGTAATATTTATCACGGTAAATCAATACTCGACTGAGGAAAATGTACATGTATATCTAGTTAGCATAAATGCGTGTCATTTTGTCTGGGTTGAATTCCCACACCAACCGTCAAGATTTTAGCTTCGTTCTTAATTAAAATGAGAGCATTGTGGGATGTAAATCGGCGAGCTTTTATAATTTAGTGGCACAACTACACCTCCGAAATTACGAGGGGCGTGCTTAAGTCAATTTCAACACAAGTGCATGTGGTATATTTGAAGTCGGTAAAGGAGCAAAGTTAAATCTCTTAGAAAATCTCCACATCACATGCAGTATATATAACTATTGAAAAGATACAGTATATATAGACATACATCCAATTGAAGTAAACAAATGTCCGAGTTATATACTGTATTTATATGGAGCATAATATCCAATTATGGATTTAGAGGACTTTCACGACCCCCACATTTTATTTTGGAACAGTTTAGAGCATAACAGATCACGAATGCTCGGGAATTCGAAAATTGATTCGATTTAGCCGATAATTTGTAATATCCGAATTCGTCTTGAACGAAGAAATTATCATTATCCGTCAATACCCTTGGACGGAAACTGAAAATGAGTTTGTATATATAGTAACAGAAATTCGTATATAAAAGCTATAGGTCTTCTTATAATGAGGTTCCGCTATATAGTCTGAGCATTCTGTTACAATTTGAAGAGAATAATTAGAAGCTATATATGGACATATCATTAAATATCTATTCTCCATTAACGGCATAATAGTTTTCAATAAGTGGGTCTTTGCCTATAATCTTTCAATGCTTCCAGTCTGCAGCTCTCTTTAAAAGATTATATTACGTAACGTATGATGCAGACAACGTGCACTTTATACCGCAATTTCGGCGCATAAACTATTGTTAAAACTTGATTAAAATATGTTCCAGACTCGTAGCTCACTAAAGAGCACGTTTACCTAAGTATAATGTTTCCTTAAAATGTGCCCAGTAATTTTTATCCATTCGCAAAATGATGCTCGCACTAAATCTGGAGGTAATTTGGAATAGCCTATATGCTCGCCTCTGAAAATTCAAGTATAATGAGTACGGAAATTACTTTCGAGGATAATTCACAGATGCATTTCTTTACTAAACTACGATCATCTTTTCAAAATTTTTGTTTTGAATATCGATACTCCCGAAATGTTTATTAGTATAGACTTTATAAACGATATTTTTATGCAGACTTCCCTTATACAGTATACATATATACTGCATTTACACTATCAAAGGGAATTGAAACATCATGAATATCTGTAAATATAAACTAGTTATACGGTTAAAATTAATAAGAATCTTTTAAGGGCACCACTGTAGCCTCGTTAAGCTCAGGTGCCAAACAACAACACCATCCATGGCACCAGAAATTCAAACGAAAGTGGATTGGACACTTGGATTTCAGACTTCGTCACATAGCCTTATTACGAGGGAACAATTTAACAAGTTTCACTTATTTCTGTACCTAAACTCGGAAAAATGTCTGCGGATACAAACTTTGGATAAAAAATGTGCATGAGATGCCAGAACGTGTGTTCACTTCCAAAAGCCAAGACCATGACACTCGCTGTATAGTTGAAATACATGCCTCGATTTTTTATCAGCCAAAAGGAACTCATTTCCTTAAAGCTAAAGTAGTTTCTGTAAATCGTTGCTACGCAGAAGCATTAGAAGAACTGAAGAAGCCCAACTTTTTGTAAAACGGAAGCATATAATACTATATGAGTGAGTAACCCGCGACATCTGGCACGATGCTCATATCTGTCCTTGTCGAGAACACTCGAAAATTTTAAATTGAGATTAATATCTGAGGTCTGTTTTCCTGAATGATGGTGTCGAGCCCACTATCACCAGCGTTGATGGGATTATTATTTTTACGCGAGGACGCCACATTTTCAGAAATATGACGCTGGAACTTCAACGTTTTTCGAGGCAGAACTGCATGTTGAAGTCAAAGTCATTCGAAAAAGGTTCCATCCAAAGCTACTAAACTTTTGGTCAGTTTATCATTAACTTCCAAAAATGTTGCGCTGGTTTCTGCAGTGAATGGGTGCGAGCACAAAGAATGCTTATTGCAGGCGCTTACCACTCGGCGTACACTATAGCGCCACCAAGCGGGATAAGAATGCGGCATGCTTTTTAAATGAGGGCGCACAATGAAAGCTTATAGCCGAACCAGGCTGAGCTTACAAGAAGCCCTTACAAGCTTTCAATAATGTTTTTTAAGGAGAGTTAAAAGAGAGTTTTAACACAAGAGTGGCACACACATCACTATTGGTCAAAAGTGTAGCATCGACTGTATGCCGCCTAGGTACTATGCTAATGCGCATGTGCAGGGTTTTACACGGAATATTTCTCCTATATATATATACATGTAGCATAACTCGTGCAGTGGCGCCACCAAGCACACCATCACGCTGATTTCAGCATTCATTGTGCGCCCCAAAGCTAGAAACAAGGAGCCGCAAACAAGCACGAAAGCAAATGCTCATATATAATTAAGAGCAACAAAATACGATGACAAAGCGGTTTCCATGCCAGTGGTGGAAAGAGCAATTTTTTGTTGCAAATTGCTGACCATAAATTACATTAACGACTTAGCAACAGAAAGTTTGTCTAACAGTATGCGTCCACATTCGGGGAAACAAAGAATAACTTTCTGTTGATAATATAGGTTGTCAATTGTTTCTGGAAACAAACAATTTATGCAAACAACATGCAGCAGCAGAAATTATTAGCAACAAAAAGTTCCTCTATGTTTCCTATGTGCACGCGTATATGGCCTATAAGATTTGCGTGTATTAAGGTATATTTTTGGAGAAAGAATATAGATAACATTCATATATATGCACGATTTTATATGTGTCAATCGTGGTTGAAAATCATGCATACTGTAAACTACGCGGTTAACCGTCATGCTATTACAGAAAGGACTCGCAGTTTATACGATATCGATTGGTATAGAAGTAAATGACACGGACGGAATTGGACGTGAAAGTCTATACTCATCTCTAAATATTCTTCTTTGCCAAATTAATACTCGGCAGTTAATTACACGCAGAAAGGAATCATTTATCGATTAGTTTAATGCTCGGCATATTTATATATTTAATCCAATTCTTAACCAATTTGCGTGTAACTTGTAACCTGTCATATCCTGAAAGTCTATACAATATCTAAAATGTTTTCAATTTTTTTAAAGCAAACACTTTACAATGAAAGCCTGTCAATGCGTGCATCCACATGTAAGCATACTGTATAATGTAGCAGCGGCCATTTAATAAAAATCACTGGTACCATCGTGATCGAATTAAGCGGCTTTCACTGAACGTTCACCGTATATATATATATGAATTCGTACTATACATGTATCAACGTTCATCGACCAATCAATATAAAATAAGGTGATTTTTTTGAAAAGTATATACTGTTAAAAAACCTGAATTTAATACAGAAAAATCGAAAAAAAAAACCGAGCACGCCATTTAGACGCATGCGCATATTAAGTTTATTCGATGGGCGCACGCTGCGAAAGGTTACGTAAAATTATAAGTTACGACAAATAACTGACAGTTTGATTGCCATTTAAGTGTTTTTAAATATCTTAAACCGTGTTCGGGTTCATTTAAAAACAATTTGAAAAATATTAAACCAACATCTTAAACGCGAAAACATGAACCCGATTAGAATCAAGTTCTCATATACATAAATATACGGTATATAAGATTACTAAAAAAAAAATTCAAAACGTTTCCATGATTATACGCACGCGGAGATGAATAATAAATGCTGGATGACCAGTTTATGGACTCTAAATAAAAATTACTACCGCATTAAAACCTAGCGCGTGATACTTATACGCCTCATTTAGATAAACGGAAAAATCACTCTCGGAAATGCAGAAATGCATTAAAAATACACCCTCATTTGCTCGCCATTTTCCCGACCAAATGGACATTGGTCATTTGGCCGAATTGCGCGTGCACAAAATCATATCTCGATTAAAACATTCGCGATGGACGCCCATAGGCCACGAGTTTCAGTCGGGGTGTTTATCAAAATTGTTGTTTTCAATCAGGATTTCACGATGCGGACATTAAAGCTTATCTGACCATTGAGGATGGGGGTGGGCCTCGTCTCGTTCGGACCGTGCCCAAATTCGGCTATTAATCCCAGTTACGAGCCGTAGACAGGAAAAAGGGTTAAATCCGGTAAATCGAGTGCGGCAGTTATGCGAAACCAGGAATAAATCATAGCATGCTAGGGACCCCCGAGCCTTTTATGACTATTTAATATCCCATCTTTCATATAAGGAAAACTGCGGATAACGAGAGCGCAGGTGTGAAACCTCAATTAGGAACAGAAGAGTAGCTTCGTTTGAAAAGTCGCCCACCAGGGGCGTGAAAATCGCGAACGTGCGTGAAAAGTAACGACGCGGAAAATATTTTCCTCAAATGTTGCCTTTATTTTTTATTTTTTTCCTTTCACGTTTCATTAAAAGCGCGGGTCCGAGTGGTCAGTCCATGTCTGTGCGGCAGTAAAACACGCTTTTATAAGCGGTGGGGGTCACTCCCGACTGACCCCTACGTGTCCGGCCTCGGAAATAGCGAAGTTAAGGGATGTGGAAAGGGTTACGTGGGGCGGAAAGGGGCCCCAAATACCGACCGTACAACCCGGATCGATAAGGCACACCACCTAGGGTCGGAAAATGCGAAAATGAGATAAAACAGCCAAATGACAGCGTCGGCCACCAGGGGACGCCACCGACCAACGAGCGCGGTGCTTAAAGGGGTGAGCGTCATTGCCTAGTTGCGAGAAGCCACAGCGCTATAGGAAACAGGCGTTTGTTAAGAAAATGCAAAACTGGATACTCGAGATGCACTAAAACGCAAAATTAATGCACAATTTCCAACCGGGCCAACCGGAAATTCCGGTAAAAAAAATTAGATACCGCAGAAATGGGGAAGAACTTTTATAAATATTTATGCAATTTTTTTAAAAATAAATAAAATGTGTGAATGAAAAAAAAAAGTAGTTAATATTTAAATCACGTATACAAGTAGATAGATCTCTCGGCAAACTGGTATTTTTATCAGAAACCAAACTTAGAAAAAATTAGTTGTCTGGAGGTACGTGATAGGTTCAAATGCCGAGCGCCCACACACACAAAAACCAAACAAAAAAAGAAAAAGATGAGGAAATTTTTGAGAGAAAAGCAAAATGATGTCGTGCGGTCAGAATTCGATAACATTAATTTAATATGCTGAAAGGAAATCCACGTAGATAAAATAAATTATAGTACATGCTTCACGATGTTCAGGATGACATTAGGGACCGGATTGAGAATTTGAACGAAACGGAGTGTCCGAAAACAAGTTTGTTAGAATTTTTTTAATGTTGAAAATTTCCGAAAATTTTCAAACATTACGTCAACGATTATTTTCAAATAATACTTAAACAAAACTTTGTTAATGAGCCTGTTTTATAGTGCACATTATGATAACAAGTGATGCTTAGATGTGATAATAACTTTATTCTCACGAATTTTTTGAACATTTTTCAAAAAATACCTTTGTTTTCAAAAACAATTAAAACTTTGTTAATGCGCCAGTTTTCATAACGCGTATTAGAACAAATGATGCTTACAATTGAAAATAATGAAACTTAACGTAAGATTGTGCACTGTTAGGTTCATTTTCGGACATCTTATTTCTCGTAAATTCAGAAAACACCGCGATAGTGTCAAGTTCCGTTAACCATTAATTTCCCAAATTCAATTAAAAAAAACAAAATATAGAAATTATAAAATTTTAAAATATATACATTGCGCGAGTTTATTGCCACCCCACACACATTTTCGTATAAAAATGATACACCACTTAATTATAGTGCATGCCCTTGGATTTTATTTTGTGCAAATTCCAACAGTGCCAATGTACTGCAAATCCGATATTGAATTGACAGTGTCTTTTTAACTGCCATTGTACAATAATACCGGCTGGTTAAAATCGGTGATTAAAATTGGAAACAACCGTTTGAAACCGGTTTCAGGTCATCGATAATCGAAAGTTTCATGCAGCTTCAAGTATGCTGCGGAAGAAAACTATAAATAGTTGAAGAGTATAAGAAAACGGGTTTGCTTAATTACACAAATAAATAATCACATTTGACATACATTATTAATTTCCATTTGCGCCACAGAAACTGTCTCGCCACTCGTCTTCATCGCATACCAACCAAATAATTTAGATACTCCATAATTGGTCGAAAACCCGAAATGTTTTACAACTATAGGATGCATGGCCCAACTCGTCTAATTTAGAAGGAATTCGACCATTTCTATTAGATTTTAAGTGTTTTGGAGTGTATACGAAACGCTCGGTCTTTTAATGCTTAAAGAGCTAATTAAATTCTGATATCAATTTAAAGAAATATAAAGTTTATATGGACCTCATTTTTGGACAAATATATATACTGTACAAGAATCTAAATACATTAGTTAAGTTTAGGGGCTACTTCATGGCACGCTCTGCATTATTATTTCATTACAAAACGAAAAGTATATGGACTCGAACACACGTAAACATCGTTGTATTCAGTCGATTCGTGACAATTCTAAACAACTTGAGAAGTCAAATTTAGAAGAAGTCAGCGTGGAATATCCTGAAGACGTTTATTAAAATTTAATAACATGTTCGAAACACGTTCTTAAACATCTCCTTCTGCGTAATTTGGAATACATGCACGAAATCATCTAACATCTAATCATCTTTTCAAACATTACACGATTTTCAAGACCTTATTTATTCAAATAATTATTAAGTTCTCATAACTATAAAGGTGGCGTATACGGTGCATGCATGGGAAACTGAAACTTGGTTTCCGAAACTTGAATGCGAGCAGGTTTCCGAACCGTATAGCATTAACCGGCTTCCGAGTTGGGAGTTTCAAGTTTTGCAGTTTCGTAAGCCAAGTTTCATTTAAGTTTCCTATACTGTTCCTATATATGTATACACGTAGACCTATATAATCATCATCATCGCCATGACCATAATAATAATGTTTATTCCAGTTCACGAAAAGTTATGGGAAGAGGTACCTAACAAACAACTATTCATGAGTAAAGTACACATATATATAATGTGAGATATTTAACGAGGTGTTACCGTAAATAATTCTTTTTAATGCTCGTTTTTTCTCACCTATATATATAGAACCGAGATGAGTCATCGGATCACCGGACACCATGTATACTCATGACGCCCCATGCACTCACTCGATACCCGTAAACACGTTCCTGAGCAAACACTTTCGTATAGACGGCGCATCTGGCAAATTGGAATTTAATCGAACGAAATTAATTAAACGCTGGCCAACGATAATATATAGTTTGATAGGCCGACGACGATAAAGAAAACGAGTCCCCTACGCAATTCCAGGAGCATCCTCGAAAATTGAGACGAGCTCTATATATAGTTTTCGGAAAACTTTTAATATTTTCGTATAAAAGTGGGGTATTTTTGGGATGGACGGAGCGAGGGCTTAATTAGCAGGAGTGCAAAGTGGATGGGCGTTACGTGCTCAAAATTCCCAGGATGGTCTGCAGCCTAATCCTTTCGCAGGCTAGTCTAGCAACGGCCCAAAATTTATATTCTGCGCCAAAGTTGGGTATTAAAATTTCCGCCGCTTTTATTTTATTTTATGCACGGGCGTAAAAGACGGATCCGGATGTGCTGGTTGGCTAATGGACGATTTGGACATTCGCGGCAACGAGAGAAGCGCCGCAATCAATGGCCACCGAATGGAAATTGTGATGCTCTTCAGAAGAGACACTCAAATGCTCCGTTGGGTTTGACAAACCGTAAATGAATGCCTGCATGCCCTACTCTCTGTCTCTTCAAAAAAAAAATGCTATAGTCCAGCTTATGTACCTCAAGCTGGGGGACAGATCGATCGGAATGGTATGGCCGTCACACGGAGTATACGTGTAAGAAAAAGCCATGAAAAAACAAAATGGCTGCAGTCCATTTCTTTACTAGGATACCGTGGAAATACACATAGGCCTACCTGTAGTTGCTGCGAGGCTATATATCTACGATGTACCTATATACACTGCATATGTATAGCACCAGATTCACCCAAATGTGTCCAGAAACTCGAATTATAAAAATGGTGACATATCGTGGAAACGTCATGCAACTGAAACTTGGTTTCCGAACGAGATGTCCGAAGAGTCGCCAACTGAGTTTCCAGTTTCCGAAAACCAAGTTTCGTTTCCTCTCTGCTCATGTTCAGTATTTACATCTTTAGGGGTTTTAGATCGTGGCGCCATCCTGCAACCATCAGAGGCAACAGAAATGGAACGATCTGTTTTTATAAATTTTCGCGAATCATATACCGTCCTGCATGTTTAACTTTAGACGGGCGGGAGGAAGGGGAACTTATAAGCGGGGCAATCCTTAAAAATATGAAAATTGAAATATCTTAAAATGGTATTAATTGAAATAATAAAAGGGGGGGGAGGAGTGGCAAATAGAAATTAAGTAAAATTTTTGGAATTCATGAAACCGAGGCACAATTTTCAGACTGCATGTTCCGAATTCTAATTTTGTAATTGACTGTACAGTACAATATCATCAAACGTACACGTATACATAAGGTGCGCATGCAAGTACGCAAATTTCAACAACTTTACGTCATCCTAAATAATTTAAAGTTGTCATAAATTCATTTCATTTCCTCGCATATTTCTCCAACCTTATTCTGTTAAGACATTAAGCGAGTATTTATTCCACCTATATAAATTCAAAAGTTGTAAAACATGTTCCAAAATGTCGCCTCTTTTTCCCAAATTCGGTGAACGTATCAGATAAGTCAAATTTTCCGTTCGCAAACAATCGCTCTCCCCATCACCATTAAACACGTTTTCATTGTTCATTTCATATAAAAAAATGGCCGACTTCCGGAGTGAAGAAGAAGAAGAAGAAAAAGAATAGATGAAATTGGCCAAATATGCCCACCAATGTCTTCCAGTAAGAGACTTCCACCCGCCGAGGATATTTTTTCCAATTTTCTCAGAAAGGTTTTAATGCATTTTCATCCCATTTAGTTTCCTTCCCAAAGATTGCTTTTACTTCCAGCTCACCGTTTGCTGATGTTATTTAAGGAAATTAAAGTACATTTTTTTGTTCTCTTGCCGTTGTCCAGGAGTCTAAAAATTGCTATTATTTTGCGAGGAAAGGCGAAAGCTTCCATGTATAGTTGGAGTGGCGCATATTTATCTCTCAGATTTCTCCAGCGTCCCACTTCCTGCTTTTATATAGGCGATATTTCGCTTTAAATAAATGCGTATATAAAAACTTTTCCTATTTTCGGAGAAAGGTTATTCTTTATAAAAGTTAAAAAGATTGGATTTTTACCCGCTAGGTCCCCCAAAGACCCGCGCTCGGCGCGAGTGCCGAGGATATGCCAAAAGTGCCTCGTTTTAAACCCTGACGAAAAAAAAAACAGGTTGTAAAAAGGGGTAAAAAAGCCATGAAAAGCGGCTAAAGTACCCAATCTTTGACTGGAATGACCCCACAACCGGATTGCAGCCCACGCCATTTTGGTCGACTGACCAATGAGCTTCAATTCGGACACTGGTCAGCGCGTGCTAATGGTGCGAAGGGGACTAGGCGGGACAGCCTATAGGACGTCGTTTCGGAGAAATCGGCCATCTTGGTGGGCCCCCACCACCACTCCCTTAACCCTTCCTTGGGTCACATTAGATCGAAATAGGCAATAAACATCGATCGAAAGAAAGGGTTTCTGGTGGCCTTCACGCGTTAAAAACTTGTGCTTTTTTTAAAAAAACTTTTGGCTTTCAGCGACAAGGTTAATACTGATAAGCTCGAAAAAATGTCAGATAATAAGCCCGCGATGTCAATTATTTTCAATGTTATTTCGGGGGGAAAAAATATACCCGATAACCCGGCTCGCCCTATATACGCAACAGCACTCCTACATAAATTTGCATTAAAACTAGCCAGAGTTCGCACCGAGCGCCATCTACTGGGAATGAAATTAAACAGTGAGTACCACGCATGCATTTTTGTACAATATTATTTATCGAGGACTGCAAAAGCCGCTTAAGACTTAGCACCGACATACGCCCAAGGACCGAAAACTTTTCACGACTATTCATCGAATTTCCAATAAATGATCCAACTTGTAATTTTCGACGCATTACGGTGTATTTAGCAATTCTGGTCAATTGATTAACCGTACAAGGACCTATACCCGAAATTTAAAGTTTTGTGAGAAACCTTATAAACATAGAGCCGTGATTATGATATATGCATGACATTATGTATTTGTATATTATAGGAGTTATAAAACTAATCAAACGCAATTTTTATACTGCGAGAATATCCGATAATTTTATTTCGAAATCAACGCAGGTTTTAAGAATACAGTATGTTTAAAATCAAGGACCTTATTACGGCCCGTGCATGTACATGTACCATGAATTTTGGAAATTAATCAAGAGCTCGCCAATTAAAATTTTAACGTCACATTTTACACTCGAATGTTAATGTTGACGCCATTCTGTCTTTATAAAACATTTGATGCAAGTCCTACTTATAATTGCATATACAAGATAGTCATGTTTCACAGTTTCAGTGACCATATTCTCTCAAATTCATGCACAATAACAAACACTATTTTAGAACCTGTCATAAATAATTTTAGTGTGCAAGAAAAAAAATCATTCTAAAACGTATGAACTACAAATGGACATTCTAAACCCATGGTAACGTACTAGTGAAACAACAAACATGAAATCTGCTTCTTGTATACCACCACTGAATTACTCATCAGTTGATGTTAATTGGAACGATTTGCATGATTACGTGGGAAAATATATGAAAAATACAGACATGCCAAGAACCCTCACAGCAGTGTTTCACTGCAATTACAACAAATATAAAGTCATGCATGGTATAGTCTTATATAGTTTGAATCTATAGTTTAGATTGGAATCCAAAATTATTTATCCCAATTTTATTTATTCGACAGGAAATGTTCAGGTTTTACATGGCCCGAAATTGTGTGAACTTTTATGGTTTTGCGAAGCAGTGTCCAAAGATGAATACGACGCGCCGATAAGTATAACAAGGGCTCGCATTCGTTGGTACTTATAATTTAAAAAAATTAAATTACCGCCCACTAGCGCCAACTACCGGGCAAACA